>JBBPJS010000463.1:0-16414 GCA_038088835.1 Singerocomus rubriflavus | reverse complement strand
ATACCTTTGTTATAACATCGTACATTTCCTTTACACTTTTCACTCTTCACTTATCTTATCTCTTGATCTAATCTTTTATCTTATCTTCATCACATGACTAGGTCAGGTGACAGGTCACATGACTGATCACATGATCAGGCCTAGACCGATAATGTCATGCCTGCAGGATGCCTCATGGGCACAGCCTGTTTAATCTCCGTTTATGAAAAAAGCCTTCTTTTCATTTTCGTTGCTTCTTTCCTTCTCTTCCATTCTGATGCCTCATGGCATTAATCTCCACTTATTCTTTTTCACACCTTATCTATGATGTCACCTGGTCTGTGCACATTATACAGTAGTATAAATATGGGGTGTATTGCGACTGATCCCCCTCAATCTAATCCACTTGGTCATTCACCTCCTAGTAGGTTGAGTCCTAAGGATACTACTCCACTTTATCTTTCACCATTTCCCATCTACCCCTGTGTGTGTATCTGTGTGGTCTCTGTGGCAAAACCCTGCACGGTATCTGCAGAAGTTCAACTCCGTGTCGCTGTGTGAAATCAAGAAGTATAGTTTTCTGCTAGGTGGCACAACACTTGGATTAGACTTTCTTATGTGCCTGGTTTTGCATTGATCTAGTGTCTACCCCCCTTCCCGACTATTCCCTGTTGCGCCGCTCTGTAGACCCTAACAACCATCTGGTCCAGTCTAATGTTGAGCTTGGCCCATACTCACATTATCCTATCGAGGCTACACCATTCTTAGGGTGGCCAGAAGAACTTGTCGAACCTGTTGTCCCCAACTCTCCTACCCCTATCCCAGATCACTTTTACGACTATATCGACTATTCAGATCCCATTTCCCATGAGGACTTAGCAAACGTCACTCATTATGTTCTCTTTGAACCTAATGAATTTAGTCCTGAGTGGATCAAGTGGTGTATCAAAGCTAGATTCACAGTTGTCGGGCAAAAGTATTTTGAGTGTTGTAAGGAGCAGAGATTAGCTAAGGTTTCAGTGAAGGTACAGCATTACAAAACCAAGCTCAAGGCCTTAAAGAAGAAGAAGGTTGAGCACAAGAAGAAAGTTTTAGTATACTCTACCAAACGCCGTTATAACCTTCGTTCCTGCTCTTACGCACTCAGGTCGCTAGGCCCTATAGCTTAGTAATTCTTTTAATACGCATTTCGACCCCTTTGCCTCCTATAGAGGAACTCCTGAGCCTGACGACGAAGGATCTAGTTTGTTAACTTCACGTCATTCTCCACCAGCTTCCCCTACTCGTTACTCACCACCACCACCACCTCGTAATATGTCTACCAACCAACAACTCACAGACATTCTCAACCACCTCATACAACTCACCTTAAATATTAACTCTCAATCGCACCAAAAGGATGTCACCAAAAAAATTGCTGACCCTGGTAACTGGGATGGCAAACGCGAAAACTTAAGGCTATGGCTTACCAAAGTACATGTTTGGCAAGACATCCAACAATGGGGATCAGATAAGCTTTGATGCATTGCAGTGTTATCTAGATTCGAAGGAGGACAAGCTGCTCTCTTCGCATGACTAGAAATAGAAGAATGCATGAAAGGAGAGAAGGAATGGGTATTGGATGCACAAGGAAATGCAACTGCTAATCAAAAAGGAGACGCAGCATGGCCAGATTGGGATGCTCTCAAAGCCAAGATTGCCCGTTACTTTAGGATTGACTCATTAGCCCATGAGTCTCTAACCAAGCTAGAAAACTTAAGACAAAATGGACACAATACTTTTGATTGGCTTTCCCGATTTAAAATGCTCGCCAATGAAGCTGAGGTTGCAGACGACTACTGTCTCGTGCTTCTTAAATGCTTGGTTGATAGACCAATATATCACCAAGTAAATCTATGGAAGCATGATGCAACATGGAATGAATGGTGCACAAAGATACTGGAAATAGGAATGTCGTTTGAAAAAGAACAAGAAGAAAGGGGCTCGTTCAATACATTCCAACCCCATTCTTCAGCACCTCCTCCTCATATCTTACAATGACCTCAGCCTAGACTCTGGTCTCCTAACCAGTCTTATTCCGCACCTCGTGGCCCTCCTCCACCTAGATTCACAGCCACTGGCATGCAACCCGGTCGTGGTGCCCCAATGGACATTAGTGTTCAGCAAACAACGCCTGCAAACCCAAACAGGCCTCCCACTATCAACAACAGGTTTGCACCCCCCAGACTCTGCTATGGCTGTGGAAAACCAGGGCATATTCATGCCAACTGTCCTACTAATTCCCGTCGATTTGTATGTCAACAAGTAATGTATGATCAATGGGGTCAGCCTTCCTATTATTATTCACAACAAGAACCCAAATATGTCACCACTCAAATGGTTGGCACAGAGTTCTCCAAGGAAGCAGATGAGAATGGGTGGCATGTAGCTGAATTATACGACATGCATGACTCATACCAAGTTATGCAACAAACTGTTGTTCCTCCAGCAAGGTTGTCCTTGCAGAACAACATTCCCCAGTCCAGCATGTCTGCCCGTGCTGTATATATGACTGATGAAGCCAAGGCGTATTATAGAGATAAGTTTGCAGCTGAAGCATGTCAAGCAGCTGCTAATAACATCTCTTTAAACTAAGCAAGACCAACAGTAATAGGGGTGCCAATGGTCAAGGACTTACTACTACTTCTTCTATTTCATCTGACATTTCTAGTGTACCATCATCTTCCTCATGTACTAACATATTTGATAGCTCTGAGCTGGACTTAGCAATCAAAACCGCTTTTGGTGTATCCGTTAGGGCATCTCATTCGAGCGTGGCACCGGATCTAAAACATAGTGTACTTAATTCCCTATTAAGGCGAGTCAAGGTTCGATCTATAACTTATAAACCCCCTAGCTCTCTATCTCATCACGGTGAATTCAATGTCCCATGTCAAATCAATGTAAAATACAAAAACAATGATTGCTTAGTCGAGTTGAAAGCTCTGCTCGACTCAGGGGCTTGCAATACTTTTATAGATCAACGAGTTGTTGAATAATACCGTCTTCCTATTCAACCCCTGCCAAAACCTTTAGACACTATTAATGCCGATGGATCCAAAAACCTTCAAGGCTCCATCTCACACTATGTCACGCTGTTTATCACTATCCAGGGTCACACTGAAGCACTAGATGCCTTAGTTTCCACTTTGGGTACCCATTACATTATTATAGGATACGACTGGCTTGCTCGCCACAACCCTAATATTAATTGGGTTGAAAAAACTATTTCCTTCCCTCAATGCACATCACACTGTAATTTATACTCTCAGCTCGCTAAACAGATGCGTCAAATGACCATCGAAGAGCAAAAAGAACTCGAAACACAAGTACCCAAGGCTTATCATGATTTTCTCGATGTCTTTTCTGAAAAAGAATCAGAAAGAATGCCTGAGAGAAAACCTTGGGATCACGCTATCGAGTTAAAAGAGGACTTTGTGCCTAAGAAGAAAAGGGTTATCCCCTTATCGGAACAAGAACAGGAAGAAGTGAGAACTTTTCTGTCGAAGGAGTTAAAGAAAGGATACATTCGTCCTTCAAAATCTCCTCAGATGGCTCCTATATTCTTTATCCTGAAAAAGGATGGAAAGAAACGTATGGTAATGGACTACCGTTACCTTAATGAAGGCACTATTAAAAATGCCTACCCTTTACCCTTAATCTCCACACTTATCGATCGGCTTAAAGGTGCTGATATGTTCACAACTCTGGATTTATGTTGGGGATACAACAACATAAGGATCAAAGAAGGCGACGAATGGAAAGGAGCATTCGTTACCCCTGAGGGCACCTATGAACCTCTCGTCATATACTTCAGCATAACTAATTCCCCAGCTACATTCCAGCAGATGATGAATGATATCTATGGAGATATGTGGGCATGCATCCTCATTTATTTAGATGACATCAACATCTTCACCAAGAAGATGACTAAGAAACAGCACGAAAACATTGTTCAGGAAGTTCTTCAAAGACTTAGAGACAATGACTTGTATGCCAAGCCATCGAAATGTCATTTCTCCAAGGAAAAAGTAGACTTTCTAGGAATGGTTATATCTAAGGACAGTGTGGAGATGCAGAAAGGAAAAATCGATGCCATTTTGGATTGGCCTATCTCCAAGAAGCTCAAAGATATACAATCTTTCCTGGGATTGTGCAATTACTACCGTTGTTTTATTCAGGACTTTGCTGAGATCTCGAAACCTCTTACAAGTCTCACAAAGAAGGATACTGAATTCTGCTGGGCAGAAACACAGCAACAAGCTTTTGACAAGCTTAAACAACAATTTACTTCCGCTCCCCTCCTTGTCTTCCCTAACACTTCGAAACCTATGAGAATTGAAGCCAATGCTTCCGATCTTGCAACCGGTGCAGTCTTATCACAGAAATGTGACGATGACTTGTGGTGTCCCTGTGCTTTCTATTCTCATTCATTCTCGAAGGAAGAATGTAACTACCCGATTTACGACAAGGAGTTATTAGCCATTATCCGAGCTTTAAAGGAATGGCGACACTATTTAATAGGTCTTCCGTCTTTTGAGATTTGGACGGATCATAAAAACCTTGAATTCTGGAAGAAACCTCAAGATCTGTCGGCTAGACAGGCTAGATGGCATGCAGTCCTTCTAGAATTCAATTTCCAAATCTCCTACAAACCCGGCTCGCAAAATGGACGAGCAGATGCTCTCTCTAGACGACCTGACTATGGTGAGGCAGCAGAAAAGATAAACACTAATGTGACAGTGCTGCCTCCCACCAGTTTTGCTCGCAACATTACTCTCTCTTCATCTTTTATAGAAAAAATAAAAAATACTACAAAATCTTGCTCTGACAATATTCCCACATCATTTGAATATGATGGAGAATTCTTCAGATCAAAAGAAAATAAAATATATGTACCCAAAGACCTCCGAATGCAGTGTATTACCTTATGCCATGATTCCCCAATCAGTGGACACTCTGGTGAAGGTCGTACCAGGCATTTAATCACTCGTTATTTCGCATGGCCTGGTATCACTGGTGATATCAAGCAATATATTTGCTCTTGTCAAGCATGTGCTATCTCTAAAGGGAAGCAACATCTATCAGAAATAAAACCTCTTCCCCTTCCAACTGCATCTTCTCCTTGGAAGGATATATCTATTGACTTCGTATCAGGATTTCCGGAGTTAAACGACAACGACTCTGTCTGCATCATTGTCGACTGTTTCTCCAAAGAAGTTGTATTTGTTCCTTGTTCTAAATCTATTTCTTCTTTCAATCTTGCTAAACTATTTAGGAATAATGTATGGTGTCTTCATGGACTCCCATCCTCTATCATTTCAGATTGAGGACCACAGTTTATATCTGCTTTCACTTCTGAGCTTTGCAAGATGTTGAACATCTCTCAGAAAATATCCACTGTATATCATTCTCAAATGGATGGACAAACAGAATGAATAAACCAAGAGCTGCTAGCATACCTTAGAACCTTTGTAGCCAAGAAACAGGAGCAATGGCTTGATTGGATCAAGTTGGCTCAATTCCATCACAATAACTCTTTCTCCACCGCTACAAAGGCTACCCCTTTTTCTATTACCTGTAACTATGCACCACAGTCAGGTTTTGAGTCTGCTACCAGTGGATTTGGTCTTGAATGTGCAAAAGCTCATTCAGAAGTGAAAATGGCTCTTGAAGAGATGCGCAATGAGATGCTTTTAGCACCACACCCTCCCGTAACCTTTACTCCAATTATTGGTCAACAAGTTTGGCTATCTACCGATCACCTCACACTTCCTTATTCTACTCAGAAATTAACACAGAAATGGTTGGGCCCGTATAAGATCCTTAAGATCTTGCCAAACACGTTGCAATTGAACTTGCCAAAACAACTTCAGATTCATTCAGTCATCAACATTTCTTGTGTCAAACCCTATATTGATACATTGCCAGGTCAACCAGTTCTACGACCTGATGCAATCACTGTCACTCAGGAAGGTGATGAGGAATATGAAGTTGACTATATTAGTGCCTCTCGAATGCACAACGGTCAACTGCAATATTTGGTGCATTGGAGGGGTTGGGATGCTTCAGACGATACATGGGAACCTGCTATTCATTTGCAAAATGCATCTGAGGCAGTTGCTGAATTTCACAGGTTGAATCCTTTAGCTCCCCGTCATATCCATCTTTAAAATGTGGACTTTGCTTCTCTTTTCCATTGATATGAAAACTTCACTGTGGTCACTGATTCCCCGACTTGTCTGGAATATGAGTCTTGAGGGGGGGGAAGTGTTATAACATCATACATTTTCTTTACACTTTTTTCACTTTTCTTTATCTTATCTCTTGATTTTATCTTTTATCTTATCTTCATCACATGACTAGGTCAGGTGACAGGTCACATGATTGATCACATGATCAGGCCTAGACCAATGATGTCATGCCTACAGGTTGCCTCATGGGCACAGCCTGTTTAATCTCCATTCATGAAAGAAGCCTTCTTTTCATTTCTGTTGCTTCTTTCCTTCTCTTCCATTTTGATGCCTCATGGCATTAATCTCTGTCTCTTCTTTTTCACACCTTATCTATGATGTCACCTGGTCCGTGCACATTATACAGTAGTATAAATACAGGGTGTATTGCGACTGATCCCCCTCAGTCTAATCCACTTGGATAATCACCTCCTAGCTAGGTTGAGTCCTTAAGGATATTACTCCCTTCACTCCACCACCATTTCTCTCTTACCTCTGTGTGCTCTGTGTGGCAAGACCCTGCACAGTGTCTGCGTATCTGCAAGTCCTTGCGATTGTGAAGACAGAAGTATAGTTGTTTCCTAGGAAGTGCAACAGAGTTTGCGGGGGTCCATTCTGTCAAATTGGTCCAGTTCTCGGACTTTGGTCCTTTGCAAGGACTCAGGTTTCTTGCATGAGGAACGGGCAAAAGCTTGGATAGCACTAGCCAAGCTGGCCAATGCATCTCATGGGACGCATTCCTCATCATCAGAGGAGTCAGGGTTGAGGTCTTCCTCTGGAAAGTCAGAGCCATCGGAGGGGTCTCCTCCAGGCTCATCCGGACCTCTAGGGTTGCCTCGGTTGCTAGGAGTATGGAATGATGGATCTGTGGGGGGTTTTTCATTGTTGTTGAGCTCCTGTATATGCGCCTGAGAAGTCAGAGTCTGTGGAGGTGCGCACATGGAGGTGGACAGAGTGTTTCAACAAGCGGAGAAGCTGTGAAACTGTTCTACAAATTTGGGGCCTCGGCAATTGCTGCCAAAGGCGTGAAGGGGGTTGAATCGGGGAGAGAGTGGAGGATTGACGATCGCTCTAGTGTGTGATCTGGTAACTTGAGTGGGGTTGGTAGTCATGAGTAAAAATCCGATGCAAAAGTGAGTTTGAATATACTATTAAACTCATTTCGGACACTGCTCCGAGGGGAACTCCAAAGGTCTGGAGTTGAGGGATTTGGATGGGACTTGGCTTCACCTTGTGTGGTGTGCCCTTGCACAGGATCCAGTTGTCCCAAATTTACTGAGGGTTGGAGGTTGGAGGTTGGAGGGAAGTTAGAAGAAGTCGATCAACGACTTAGAGGACGAGTGGAGAGAGCATCAGATTAGATCAATATTCAAACTGAACTATACAAGATGTAACTACGGAGTTTATATATGGAGGGACTTGGATGACTAAGTCCAGAGTTGGGTTACAGTATGTACTGGAGGGGTCAAAGGTAAGACTATGCCAGAGTGCAGCCTCGGAGCTGTGCTCCTAAGCGAGCACTGGTATTGGAGTTCTAACTAAGCAAGGAATGGAATGTAAGGTAGGAGTAACGTAAGAGAATGTAAGGGAAACAGAGTCAAAGAAAATGAGTAAGTACAAGTCCGAAGCAGAGTAAGTACAGGAGAACGGAGGAGAGATGGACCAGAGGTGGTATGGAGGTACCGGAGTTGACTTGAAACACAGGATATGACAGGCAGAGGGGTTGAGATTGCTGAAGGGGTTTTCTAAGGACTTGGGGACTTAGAACACCTTGAAAGTGACCAAGCAAACTAGATTGCAAGGTAACTATGCTACAACAAGAAAGAACTAAGCTAAGGAGATGTATAGTAAAGTGCCAGCTTTATATATGCCTCTGGTGTGTGCACAGACCATAGTTAAGGGCTGATGCAGGAAGAACAGAAATGGAATAATAGTGTGCTGTTATCCTTTTGGCTGAGATGGCTCTTTTGTCAAGGCAGAACAAGTGACAGCTGTTAGAGTAAAACAGTGTGAATGGAAGCAATAAGAGTGTTGATCAAAGAAGCATGCTGTGCATGAAAGAGAAGAGCAGAAGAAGAAGCATAGCTATGGCAGATGTGAGAATAAGGATTGACATGAGAAATTGGCTTGGCATTCCAAGCACCCTAAAAGGAAATGAAGGAAACAAGAGTAGAGAAAGCATACTAATATAGTGAAGAAAGAAGAAATTGTAACATGCTATCTCAAAGGGAAAACAGCATATGTCTGGTTCTCATTCCATGCCTCTTTCAACAGCTTCCACATCTTGAAAGGATATATCTATTGATTTTATTTCTGGTTTCCCAGAGTTAAACAGCAACAACTTTGTCTGTGTTATTGTTAACCATTTCTTTAAAGAAGTTGTTTTCACACCTTGTTCTAAATCTATTTCTTCTTTCAAATTAGCTAAACTATTTAGGGATAATGTATGGTGTTGAGCAACCAAGGGAAACACTATAATCCTGCCTATCATCTATTACCATAACCCATCAGGTGATCTAGCATCATCAAGAGAATCCTAGAGAAGTCATGGAGGGAAGGAATGCTGAACAGTGGAGAGGAAATTGGAAGTGAGGAAAGAGTGATCATACAGCACCTTGACAAACTATTGCATTGTCAGTATTACCAGGACTATTGCACCTAATATACAGCCTCCTAATACTAGCTCCTATGAGACTAGCATAATCATAGACAAGCCTTGAAGTGAGGAGTTCAGCTCTTGAATAATTGCTGTTGTGGAACCATAAAGTTATGCTACTCTGTCAAACAACCCAACCAACCTGGCAGATGATCAGATGAATATTATGGAGCTAAACCATGAATATTGGATAAAAGGGATGATGTTAGAATAGCAAAGGTCTTTAGGATAAGAAAAGGACTGTGTGTTGAAGGGATCTTCTATATAGGAACTTCAGGACTACTTTTGCAAGTCCTTTCTAGTATTGTACTCTTGCAATGATACTTCAGCTTCCTCCTAATACTAGAGACCTAACATGACTAGCATAATCATGTTTAGACCTTGGGTTAAGGATTTCAGTCCTTGGGTAATTGCATGACTGTTTGCCAGGTTGTCAATCTTGAAAGCAAAGA
The DNA here is from genome assembly GCA_038088835.1 of Singerocomus rubriflavus. Lineage (NCBI taxonomy): Eukaryota > Fungi > Basidiomycota > Agaricomycetes > Boletales > Boletaceae > Singerocomus > Singerocomus rubriflavus. The sequence goes on along the minus strand of JBBPJS010000463.1, from coordinate 7,055 downwards.
TGGTGCCACCATAAATCCTGGGTATGTCCAATAACCCTTAGGATATTCCAGCTAGGACAACAATGTCACTAGTGGCTTAACTTAACATATCTGTATCTGAATATTATAAGACTCAGCAGCAATAGTAGCTTCTATGAGTTGCAGGTATAACATCAAGAACATTACAATGATGATCCTTGTCATGTGGGCTTTGATCATTTAATGGTTTGGTAATCTTCCAAAGAATGTCTTCTGTACTTTCATAGGTTCTGGGTTCTGAACTAGATGAGGTACAAGCTTGCTTGTAGGGCCTTGCATTGGCTGTTCAGTGATACAAGGATTGATATAAAGGAATGATAAGAAAGTAGGGGAGGAGTGTGGCTTTATCTTCAGATGTCTCACTTCTAGGCACTTAATGAAGAGCAGATAGGTAAATAACTGTCCTTTACTTGTGACATCACTAGGCCACCTTAGTAGGCAGGGTAGGAAAGGTACTAACAAGTGGATTAGGCTGGAGGATTCAGCTCTTGTCATAACCTCTTTATATATATTACAGGATTATGCACAGACCAAGCTATACACTAGGGTCTAGGGTATATGGGATTAATGCTACTGGCTATACTATATAAAAGAATTGAATCCATGAGGGAAATATTAGGCAGCTCTTCTAAGGAATGGAACGAAGTGGAGATGAACTGCAGAGATTAGGGTGAAGGGGATGATTGATCACAAGATGTGATGATTAGGAATAGTGATCATGGCAGAGATCCATCTAGGATCTTGCAAGGTTTGTGAGAATGATTATATCAATCAGAGGGAATGACAGAGATGAGGAAGATGAGGTGATTGGAAATGGAAGAGTGATTGATGTGAAGTCATGAAAGAGGTGAAGAGAGATACAAGATGTGATCAATGTGAAGAGTGAAGGTATGATGTGTGAAGGGATAGAGTGGTCACATGATCAGGGAAAGAGAAGTCATAACACTTGTACATGGCAAAGTATGCAGTCATAGTATAAGGTTTGTATAACATTCATAACAATTGTGTGGCTATCTCTAGATTGCCATTCTTGAAAGCTTGATCAGGGGTGCCACCCCATCCTGGGGTCTTATATACAGTGGCCCAACAGGATCATCTTCAAACCCACAGGCAAGGAGAAACAACTAATAAATAATATCTTGTCAATATGATAAGGGACACCAGCAACATATGCCTATGTGACCTGCAGATATAACATCTGTAGAGCATTGTGATAACATCTTGCATCACATAGGGTTTTCTGTCAGGTAGAGGCCTTCACAAAGAGAGGCTGAGTCTTCATAAAGAATATGACTTCAAATTGTCTTAACTGTAACTCATCTTGACCATATCTTGAGCTTGCATGTCTATATAGAGATAAATAAAGAAGAGAAGAATAGGTGAGACCACATTCAGACAATGCCTCATTCCCAGGCAGTCCAAAGACCGGGTGGGTGAATAGCTACCTTGTTACTTGCTATTTCTTGAACATCACTAGGCCACCAGTTAAGACAGAGTAGGAGAGGTGAACAAGTGGATTTGGCTGAGGGGACACCAGCCCTTGCACAACATCTTATATATGGTACAAAGATATGCACAGACCAAGCTGTGACTAAGGTCTAGGATATAAGGTATTAATGCTACTGAATAACTAGATTAAAAGGTAATGTCCATGAGGCAAAGGTTAGGTAGGCTTCTAAGAAGATCAGAAATAAGGAAACCTGCAGGAAGTAATATAAAGGGAAGATCATCACAAGATGTGAATGATCAGAAGGGAGATCATGGCAGAGATCCCATTAAGGGTTCTGCAGGGTCATGATCAAGATGGTATCTCAATAGAAGATCATACCAATCAAATGGTAAGGCAGATATGAGAAAGGTGAGGACACCTTGAGGATGTGGGCAGATCTAAGATGATTGGTTAGGTGGTTGTGATGGTCATGAGAGAATATAAAGAGGGATTGAGATGTGGAACATGTGATGAGATGATGATATGAAGGAGAAATGATATAGACACATGACCAGGGATGTCATGAAGTCATAAAGTGCAACCTGTGCACTAGAAGAAGTCATATCCATGTGCTAACACAAAGTATGCAGGGTGTAGTCATGCACACACTTGCTAACACAAAGTACAAGGGGTGATGTAATGTCATAACACTTCCTCCCTCTCAAGGCTGGATTTCAGACAGCCAAGAGTGAAAGTTCCATGTTGTAGTCATGAATTGAACAATTACTATCCACTAAAGAACTAGTAACCATTCAGTTGTAAAGGGAGGTGGAAGGGCCAGGGCAATTGAGCAATCATCGATGAAAAGCAATGCATGAAGGCCAACTCAAAGATAAATATCAAAATATTACTAGACCTCTTGAATTCTTAAAGTTTCATATTTTTAAGGTGTAAGGGATGAGAGTCCTGTGTATGGCCAGGAGGGGATGACAGATTGCATTTCTCCAGGAAGAAACAATAGATGAGAGAAGAAAGGTTTGAGGAAATCTTGCCAAATCTGTAAACCAAGCAGAAGAAGGGAAGAGAAAACAGTTTAGTGTCATGTCTAGGACAATTGCATGCAGGGTGGGTGGATAGAGGGATCTGAAGCATGGTACCAGAGCAAAGTTGATAAGACCAACAAATTGGAATTTGTGGAAAGGGAGAAAAGAGCAGTTTTATATCATGCTTAGGATTTAGACACTTTATAGTCATATCAAGGACTAAAGCATTTTATAGTCTTGCTAAGGACTTTGAATATTTCATTGCAAAGGACCATGGTATTCCCAGACAGCATCCTTTTTGATTTCATAAACAATTCCATAGTTTTAAGTCTTTGGCTAGATCAATGCTTTCTTTATAGTCTTTAGCTAGACTAAGAGGTTAGAACAAGTCTTGAATTGAAGAACTTGTTTGAATGCTCCTTCTTTTCTTGATCTAAACTTCAATGGCAGCTTTCCTATATTCCTGAGGGTAGAACTTTGTGTGTACTACTTCTTATTAGGCTTCACCATTTGACTGGTTACTACTTCCTTTTGAGCTTCAACAGTCTGTTTAAGAAGAAAAGAATGAAATGGCTTCTAGAAAGTGCAGGAATGCAGGGTACTTTTTTTTTCTTGATTTGCATCTTGAAAATACTTTTCCCTTAATCTATAGGTGAAAAGAAAGATGGTGATTTCTTGAATATACTCTAGGGAAATATCAAAGACCTAGAGAAAGCACTTAGTGGTGGCAGCAGATACTGCTGGATACTTGACCATGCCAACTTGTGCAAGAGATAGTTTAAAGTCATTTCAGACTGTTTATAGTTTATAGTCATTGCAGACTACATAGAAAGCTTTGAAGTTATCTCTGCCATTGGTTTTTAACATAACATGTTTATCCTCATGTCTGAGCTGAGATCTTTTGTCTTCTTTTATACTTTTGTATTTTCTTTTTATCTTTTATAATGTTGTGAGAATATATAAAGAGGAGAGAAAGGAAAAGGGAAGGAAGTGAAGAACATAATGAGAAATGGATCTTCTTTCTTGAGTAGTTGAAAGCTTTTGTAGCCAGTGACAATTCCCCCTGTCAAAGAATACTAGGGTGTTGCAGAATCATAGAGTTCTGTCTACACTGTCAAACAACCCAATCAACCTGGTGGACAACCAGAGATCTTGGTATAGGGCTAAACCATAATGTCAGGAATGAGGAATGATGCTAGGACAGCAGAGGTTTTCAGATAGAGAAAAGGATGGTGTGTCAGGGGGACTTCATATATGAGAACTTCAGGACTACTCTTACAAGTCCTTTCTAATATAATACTCTTGCAATTATATTCTAGCTTTCTTCTAATACTAGAGACCTAATGTCAATAGCATAATTGTACTCAGCTCTTGGGGCAAGGGTTTTGAGCCTTGGGTAATTATGTAGCTGTTATCAGGTTGCTATCCTTAAGAATGAAGTCAGTGTCACCATAGACCATGGGTATATATAATAACCTGATATGAACAATGAAACTATACTGATGCGTTATCTCTTGAGTGGTCTGATTATGGTTCTTCGATGGATCGATGGTAGAGAAAGTAGTGAGAGGGTAATCCTTAGGACTCACTTCCCACTAAAGGACAAGTATCCAAATGGATTAGGCTGAGAGATGATAGCCAAAGACAGTCCCTTTATATACTACAAGGTATCGTGCACGAACCAAGTGATGTCATAGATAAGGTGTGAAAAGGAAGCACACCATGAGGACATCAAATGGAAGAGAAGCGACGGTGATCAAAAGGAAGAGAAAAGAAGGAACAGAAATGAAAAGAAGTCTCTCACAAGATGGAGATAAAAAGATAAGAACCTGAACCTCTATATGAGGTTGCCTGCAGGTATGACATCATTATGACATCATTGGTCTAGACTGATCATGTGATCAGTCAAGTGACAAGTCACATGACCTAGTCATGTGATGCTTAAAAGATAAGATAAGATAAAAGGAAAAAGTGAAAATCATACAAGTCCAAACAAGAGTTTGTAACACTTCCCCCCCCTCAAGACTTGGATTCCAGACGAGTCAGATTTTCATAAGGGGAGAAAAGAGAGGCGAAATCAACACTGGTGAGACGAAGAGGGCATGGAGCACTAGGTTGTTGAGCATGGAAGTTACAGATGGCCTCCTGAGCATTGTCAAGATGAGCCACTGGCTCCCATATATGATCCAAAGCATCCCATCCTTTCCAATGTACCAAATAATGAAGTGACTCGTTCATCATCTTAGAATCCACAATACAGTCAACTTCATATTCTTCATCACCTTCTTTTGTGACATGGATAGTGTCCAGATGCAATACAGGTTGTGAAGGCAATGGTTCAATGTATAGTTTAACCTGTCCCACATTGACAACTGAGTGAATCTTCATACAAGATGGTAACTCCAAATGCACTGCATTTGGCATTACCTCAAGAATCTGATATGGCCCCAGCCATCGTTGGGAAAGTTTAGGAGAAGGGAATGGGAGCTTGAGGTGCTCAGTGGACAACCAAACTTTATTCCCAACCTTAGGGAAAAAGGTAATTAGTGCATGAGCTCTTGACACCATAGTATCACGAGCAGAGTTTAAAGCCTGTTTAATCTCTTCATGTGCAACAGCACATTCACCAGCAAAACCATCGAGCCCATCAGCAAAGCCTAAATGAGGAACATAGTTGCGTGTGATAGAGAAAGGTGTTTTTTTAGTTGCAGAAGAAACAGAATTATTGTGATGGAATTGTGCTAAAGCAATCCAGCTAGGCCAATCATTCTGTTTCTTAGCAATAAATTTGCACAAGTATGCAATCAATTCCTGATTGATTTGTTCAGTTTGCCCATTCATTTGCAGATGATAAGCCATAGATATTTTTTGTAAAATGTGAAGGAAAGAACAGAGAGAAGAGGTGAAATCAGAGATAAATTGTGTTCCTCGGTCTGATATGATAGTAGATGGGAGACCATGGAAGCACCATATGAAATCACAGAAAAGGATGGCCAGATCCTTTGAAGAGATTGTTTTAGAGCAAGGAATAAAGATGACTTTTTTAGAGAATCGATCAATGATGACACAAACTGCATTCTTTCCTTGCACTATGGGGAATCCTGAAATGAAATCAATAGATAGATCTTGCCAAGAGGCTTGAGCAACAGGCAAAGGCATGGGAACAATGCCTGATGTGTGCTATTGTTCTTTTGCAATGGCACATGCCTGACACGAAGATATATAGTTTTTTACATCTCTGGTGATTTCAGGCCAGTTAAATGAGTGAGTGATCAGATAAAGTGTACAAGCTTGTCCTGCATGCCCTGCTAAAGGAGAATCATGATATAAAGAGAGACAAGAGTTTCAGAGGGATTAAGGAACATAGATTTTATGGTTTTGATCAAGGAAGACACATGCTTGGTCATTGAACATGTAAGATAATGGTAAGGAATCGTTCATGGTAGAGGTAGCTTGTTGTACTTCATCCATAAATGGGGATGATAGTTGAATACCAGCATTAAAGACTTTTGGGGGCAATACCATAATGTTGATATTGATCTTTTCTGCAGCTTCTTCATAATCTGGTCATCGTGACAAGGCATCTGCCCTTCCATTTTGTGTTCCTGGTTTATAAGTTGTTGCAGAACCGAAGAGTTCCGTCTACCCAACCACATAATCCAACCAATCTGGCAGATAATCAGGAACGTGACGAGGAATCCTATGAGATGATATCCAGATATGAGAGTGTTGGACAGTGGAGAGGGGAATCAAATAGAAGAGGGGACTGATGTGGGGGGACTTCCTAATACTAGATCTTCAGGACTACTCTTGCAAGTTCTTGATAGTAACCATACTATTGCAATGGTACTCTGTCTTCCTCCTAATACTAATACCCTCTGGTATTAGCATAATCATAGTCGCACCTTGGGGCGAGGGTTCCAGTGTTTGGGTAATCACATGGCTGTTACCAGGTTGCCATTCTTGAGAATGAAGATGGTGTCACCATAGATACAGAAGTCTGTTCGGTACGTTGATCTTCACATATGTTCCAATGAGAGACGCAATGCTACTCATGGCTTAAGTCATCTGGGATTGGTATCTTTTAATATGATAAGGGTCAGCAGCAACAATAGCTTCTATGATCTGCAGGTATAACATTAAGGAACATTACAATGAGGATTCCTTGTCATGTGAGTTTGATACTTTATGGTCTGGTTCCTGGTACAATGAATGTCTTCCATACTTGCATTGGTTCTGGGTTCTGAACTAGCCATGGTACAAGCTTGCTCTCTGGCCTTGCATTGGTGGTTCGGTATCAAGAGGACTAATGATGGAATGATAAGAGGGGAGGAGGGGAGTTGGCTTTATCTCCAGACGTCTCACTCCTAGGGCTCAATGAAGAGGGCTAGGTGAATAACATCCTTTACTTGATCTGTTGTCACTAGGCCACCTTGTAGGGCAGGGTAGGATGTGAGGAAACAAGTGGATTAGGCTGGGGGAACAGCCTGTACTCATAACCCCTTATATACATTACAGGATAGTGCACAGACTGTGCTGTACACTAGGGTCTAGGGTATACGTGA
>JBBPJS010000462.1:0-16433 GCA_038088835.1 Singerocomus rubriflavus | reverse complement strand
GATTTTCTCTTTTTTTCTTATCTTATCTTATCTTCTAGCATCACATGACTAGGTCACGTGACTTGTCACATGATCAATCACATGATTGGTCTAGACTTATGATGTCATCACTGATGTCATGCCTGCAGGCAACCTCATGTTGAGGTCCAGGCTTTTATCTTTCATTTCTGTTTCATGAGAGACTTCTTGTCATTTCCACTTCTTCTCTTCTCTTCCTTTTGATCACCGTTGCTTCTCTTCCATTTGATGGACATGAGGTGTGCTTCCTTTTCACACCTTATCTATGACATCACTTGGTTCATGCATGATACCTTGTAGTATATAAAGGGACTGTTTTTGGCTGTTGTCCCTCAGCCTAATCCATTTGGTTATTCATCCTTTCTAAGGAGTGAGACCTAAGGATTACCCTCTCTCCTCTTCATCTTATCATTCCATCGTTCCAACATTCCACCAGACCACTCAAAGAATTGAGTCATCATCAGTATAGTTTCTCCATCACAACAACATACCATGGATCTATGGTGACACCATCTTTGTTCTCAAGGGTTGCAACCTGGTAATAGCTACATGATCACTCAAGGACTGGAATCCTTGCCCCAAGGTCCAACCATGATTATGCCTTTCTCGTTAGGGGTTAGGTATTAGGAGGAAGACAGAGCATCATTGCAAGAGTATGATTGCTAACAAGGACTTGCAAGAGTAGTCCTGGAGTTCCTAATATAAAAAATCCCCTGATGCACAGCCCTTTCCTTTATCTGCAGACCTATAAACTGTTCTAGTCACCATCCTTATCCATGACATTATGGTTTAGCCCTGTACTGAGATCTCTGATCATCTGCTGGGTTGGTTGGGTTGTTTGGCAGAGTAGCATAACTCTTTGGTTCCACAACACTTGGATTAGGCTGCTTACTGGCCTGCGACCAGAAAAGTGCCACCTTCCCCATCCAAGAACCTTTCCCATATAACTTTACAGAAGACTTGGAATATACCCACATCCACCATTGCACCAAAATCCAGATTCATGTTGATGCTTGTGACATTATATGATAGTGCAGCTGCAGAGCCATAAGAATACTGTCTGTTGAGCCCTTTGCTCTGGATGCTGCAATTACTGAAATCTAAAGTGTGTCCAGCTACAAGTACTTTAATGTTATGACCTTCTTCCCACATACCCTTCAACAATTCCTTGTGACACTTGTTCAATATTTGTATTCATGTTGAAGATCTTTTCTGCAAACTGAAGTCACTTCTTTGTTTGAAGAAGCTTATCAGAAGACTAGTATCAAACCAAAACACCTTGCTGAAGCCATGGGTTAGAGTACAGACCATGGTGGAATTGTGAAAGCAAGCTCCAAAAGAAGTCTAGTTCCAAGATTCATTTTGCACAAGTCAAAGTGAAACTTTGTGTTCCTAAAGACAAAGAAGATAGAATCATTTAGAGGTTGGTCAACAGAGTATACAAAACCTTAACAGGCATCAAACATGTTCTTTGAGATGGTCAGGTTAATAAGACCAAATTGCATATCATACTAGGCTTTTGTTCAAGAACTGCTTGTGTTGCCACTCAAGAACTCTTCCTTCAGTATACTTATGATTGAGACACATTAAGCATTCTTCCACAGGGTCTTCCAATGAAGCTCGGCCAAAGAACTAAAAAGAATGGTTACTTAATTCTGTGGTAATATCAAGTCTCTTTATGAAGTCACTGCTTAAGAAGAAGTTTTGATAACAAGATGGTTAACAATTAGACCTCCTCAAGATTCTCTTCAACTGCATCTATCCCTTTCCATTCCTGAATACTCCCTCATTGACATTTCCCCACTAATGACATCTACTTCCAACTCTCCTAGTTTCTTTTTTAGCTCCATCCTGAAATGACGTTAAAACTTATTACAAGCAAGAACAAGAGAAGATGTACAAGACAGATCCAAGAATTTTTCAGAATCAAGATGTGATGAAGCCATACATCCAGTTAGTTAAAGCTGAAGATATCTGACTGTGAAAGGCCTATGGGAAGTTTGGGTTGAAATAGAACTCCAGATGGAATTGTGAACCATAGCTCCCAAAGATCGTAAATAAAGATATCAGAAGCCTAGGTGCCCCATTAGTATGAATAAGTCAAGTCATAAAGAAGAAATTTATTTCGAAGATCTAGTCAAGTTTTCCTTCTCTTGTTAATGTTCAATGTGCACAGAACTCAAATGTGCAACTCAAGGCCAAGGCATTCAGTTGTTAAAGTCAAGAGATGTCCAACACAATGTTAAACTGTTTCATTATCTCCCTGACTCTATAAAGATCCTGAAATGATCAGAAATTTATTCGATCCTAAACATGATTTAAAAATATCTAACCCCCAGTATCTGGACAAGTACAGAAACTGTCATAGACAATTTGCACAGTCTCTAAACATGAAAGTTTTCTTTAAGGTTCTTATGGTCTAATCATCTGGTGAATGGTTATTTGGTTTTCTAGAAGTAAGGTCACAAGACTATTCATTGAAGAAACAGTGAGGCCTTCAATGGAAAAAAGGATTAGATCAAGAAGAAGACATGACCAAAATGTTGTTAAACTTTTCTAATGGTCATAACAAGATGATCATTAGAATCTGAACATATTCAGAAACTGTTCAACCCCCAACTTTGAACTTCAGTCATTAAACAAGTTCCAACAATCTGCCTCATTGTAAAACTAGGAAATTGCAAGCAAGGTATATGATTCAGAACACCAGATTATTCATTCTGAAAGGAAAGTGAGGTCCCCTGTCAAAAGACTCGATGAATCAAGCTTTGCAATTGTCTTGAAGAGATGTTAAAGACTTTCTGGTGGTTGTTTACTCAACGATCATTAGTTCTAATTGTCAGAATAGAAACACAGTCGACATTTGGCACAGTTGTTAAACGTCATGGTTCCTGAGATGAACAGAAACTCATTCGTTCCTGAACAAGAACTCAAAAGGTTTATTTTTCTTTCTCTTTTTCTTTTAGGAAATGTTCAAAATCAAGAATAAGATTGAAGTCCAAGATATTCCTTCATCACAACTGAAGTCTCATTGACTATTAAGGCTTTCAATTATTCAAGATTGAAAACTGCTCCTCAATTATGTTCCTCTTTCTACTCTTGCTGCATACTTGTTGAAAAGAAGAAAAGAATATACAAAAAGTTAAAAGAATAAAAGAAATATTATAAAAGTATAAAAGAAGAAAAAGTTTCTTAGCTCAGACATGAGGATAAATATGTTCCTTCTTAAAAACCAATTGCAGAGATTACTTCAAAGCTTTCCATATAGACTACAATGTCTATAAACTACAGTATAATCTGAAATGATTTAAAACTATCTAGATCAGCATATCAATAAACTGCCTAGAGTCTGAAAAGACTATAAACTACCAAACTGATCAAGTTGGCAAGATTAGTATCCAGCAGTATCCTCTGTCACCACTCAGATCATCCTAGGTGTTTGGATTTTCTCCTAGATTATCAATCCAGAAATCCCCACCCTTTTTCTTGTTCAAGCATTAAGGGAAAAGTATTTTCAAGACTGCACAAGATGCTAAGAGAAAGTTATTCGTCTCCACAGAGAAGTGAGGCTTTATCTGAAGCTCAAGTAAAGTCAAGAAAAGAAAAGTACCTTGCATCCCCACATATTGCAAGAACCATCTCATCTTTTCTCTCCTTGATCCAATAGGTGAAGCTCAAAGGAAGTAGTAGCCAGTCAAATGGTGAAGCCAGCAAGAAGTAGTAACCCTGAAGATCTACTCCCCAGGATTAGAGAAAGCTGCTGTTGACGAAATATCAAGAACAAGATAAAGTATTTGTTATGAATTATGTATGATACTTGATACAATGACTGCTATGCTTGCATGCATGAGTACTCAATCATGACTTTCCCTGATCATGTGACCTCTCTCATTCCCTTCACATCTTCATGCCTTCATCCTATCACTCTGATCACATCTTTTATCTCTCTTCACTCTCTTCATGAATCACCGATCACTCTTCCATTCTGATTATCTCACCTTCCTCATCTCCAGCATTCCCTTTGATCGGTATGATCATTCTCACGAACCCTGCAAGATCCTAGATGGATCTCTGCCACGATCTCCCTTTTTGATCATTACATTTTGTGATCAATTATCCCCTTTACTCTAGTCTCTGCATTCTCATATCTGCTTTTTCCATTCTGATATATGAAATGCCTAATGTTTTCCTCATGGATCTTTCCCTTTTACCTTATCGTCCAATAGCATTAATCACATATACCCTAGACCCTGGACACAGCTTGGTCTGTGCTTTATCCTGTAACGTATATAAGAGGTTATGAGTACAGGCTGTTCCCCCAGCCTAATCCACTTGTTACCTCTCCTACTCTGCCCTTAGTGGTGGCCTAGTGAAGTTAAGACCAAGTAAGGGACAGCTATTTGCCTACTGGTCCTTCATTGAATTCCTAGGAGTGAGGCAGTCTGGAGATAAAGCTAAACCTCCCCTCCTTTTCTCATTGAACCATCATATTGTTCTAGCACCACTGTACTGCTGACTTATGGCCAAGCTAGCCAACTCATTCAAGCACTCATACAGATCCCAGTAACAGAGAAGAATGGAACACATTCGTTGTATCAAGAACCCATATTTGAAACTACTAAAGATTATGTGATGTACTCTCCATCGTATTGAGTACTGATATTATACCTGCAACCATAAGAGGCTCTCATTGCTGTGATGGTCTTATTATATTAGTTATAACGTTCACAGATATTTAAGCCATGAGTAGCACAGTGTCTCTTGTTGAAACATAGTTGGGGTTAGCGTGCATACCCACTATCTATGATGACACTGTCTTCGTTCTTAAGGATGGCAACCTGGAATCAGCCACGCAATTACCCAAGAGCTGGAACCCTTGCCCCAAGGCTCATACACAACTATGCTATCATCATAGAATGGTAGTATTAGAAGGAAGACAGAATATGGTTGCAAGAGTACCATTGTTATCAAGGACTTGCAAGAGTAGTCCTGGAGTTCATACCTGAAGATGTCCCTACCTCAGTCCTCTCCTTTATTCTGTTCCCACTTCCTGCTGTTCAGCACTCTCTTATCCAGATGTTATTTCTTAGAACTTATCATATTGTTCCTGGTCATCTGCTGGGTTGGTTAGGTTGTGGTTGAGTAGATGGAACTCTTTGGTTCTGCAACAGTATTCAAATAAGTTCTTTAAGTTCAAGATATCTCTGAACTTCCAGTCTAGCTAAAGACTTTAAAGACATGCATTTGTCTAGCCAAAGACTTTAAACTATGGAATCATTTATGGAATCAACAATGATGCTGTCTGGGAATACCACGGTCATCTGCAATGAAGTATTTTGAAGTCCTCAGCACAACTATAAAGTACTTTAGTTCTGGATAAGACTCTAAAAGGTCTTGGACCTAAGCAAGTCTGTAAAAGGCTCTCCCTGTCCCCCTGGTTTTATAGTTTGGCAGTTCACTCAAACTTATCATTCTTTCATCCAATTCCAATCAGCAATGAAAGGTCTTATCACCCCCCTCTTTGATATTCTGCATTGAACTCTCCATCATTTGCCCTTCGCAGAAAAGTCCTAAACATGACACGAAAACTATTTGTCTCTTCCTTTTGGTTTTATAGGTTTTGGCAAGAAGATCCTTAAAACCCTTCCTTGTCTTTTGTCATATGCTTTCCATTGAAACATATGGAATTCTAGTCGCCTTCCTTTTCTGGCCATACATGGAACTCTAGTCTTATTCACCTCAAGTATGGAATTGGATCTCAAGAGTTAATGGAATGACTTGGATATTATTCTTTGAGTTTGCCCTCAAGTGCTGTACTCCATCAAATATTGCCTTGTCTGCTCAGTCCCCTCCCACCACCCTTTATGATTGAATGATTGACAGTTCTTTATTGGATGTTGATTATTCTCTTCATGACTCGCATGAATTCTGCATACAAATTCTTCCTGATTTTTGAATGTCTGGAATCCATCCTAGAGATAGGGGAAGTGTTACAAATTTGTGTATGAACTTGCATGATACACAGTACAATGACTGCACGCTTGCATTGCACGAGTACTTACTTATGACTTTCCCTGATCATGTGACTACACTGTCCCTTCACATCATCATGCCTTCACCCTTTATGTTGATCACATTCACAGTTATCACCTCTTTACATCCTTCATAACATCACCAATCACATCTTTCATTCTGATCTCAATCCCTCTTCCTTTATCTCTGTCTTACCATTCGATCAGTATGATCACTATTAAGATTGTATCTCAATCACAAACCCTGCAAGATTCTAGATGGATCTCTGCCATGATCCCCTCTCTGATCAGTCACATCTTGTGATCAATTTTCCATTCTACCTTAGACCCTGCATTCATATCTGCTCTTTATTTTCCCACTTCATATGAATGCCTAATCTTTTACTCATGGACTATACCCTTTACCCTACTATCCAATAGCATTAATAGTGTATACCCTAGACCCTGAACACAGCTTGGTCTGTGCACATTCTTGTAATGTATAAGTAGTGGGGTTATGAGTAGGGCTGTTCTTCTAGCCTAATCCACTTGTTTTCTTGCATTCTACCCTGCCTACTAAGGTGGCCTAGTGACAACAGTCAAGTAAAGGATGTTATTTGCCTAGCCCTCTTCATTGAGCCCTAGGAGTGAGATGTCTGGAGATAAAGCCACTCCTCCCCTCCTCTTCTCTATTATTCCATCATCAGTACCTCACACCATCGATCTGCCAACATCAGGCCAGCGAGCCAACTTGTACCTCAGCTAGTTCAGCCCCAGAACCTATGCAAGTATGGAACTCATTCATTGGAAGAACCTCAAACCTATAAAGTACTAAAAACCACATGACTGGGACTCCATCGTAACATCCCATAATGTTATACCTGCAGGTTATAGAAGCTACCATTGCTGCTAACCCTTATCATATTACGAACCATGGACTATACAGATATTTAAGCCATGAGTGACATCACATTCCTCATTGGGACATTCATTGGGTTATCAAACATATCACGGATCTATGGTGACACCATCTTCATTCTCAAGGGTTGCAACCTGGTAATAGCTACACGATCACCCAAGAACTGGAATTCTTGCCCCAAGGTCTGACCATGATTATGCCTTTCTCATTAGGGGTTAGGTATTAGGAGGAAAACAGAGCATCATTGCAAAAGTATGATTGCTAACAAGAACTTGCAAGAGTAGTCCTGGAGTTTCTGATATAAAAGATCCCCCGACACACAGTCCTTTTCTTTATCTGCAGATCTATAGACTGTTCTAGTCACCATCCTTATTCACGACATCATGGTTCAGCCCTGTACTGAGATCTCTGGTCATTTGCCAGGTTGGTTGGGTTGTTTGGCAGAGTAGCATAACTCTTTGATTCTGCAACACTCATCCACTCCTATTTCCACATCCTTTTCACACCATTGCCTGTGCTTCTCTTTCTGCTCTTCCTTTCCATGCATAGCTTGATTTCATATTCATCAGCATTCCCCTTTAGTTGTAATCCTTATATGCCATAGGATACCATAGTTGTGGGTCACTCCCACACCTGCTCTTAACCATGGTCTGTGCACACTTGACACACCTATATATACCTGGTATCTATGAATACTTAGCTCTAGCTTTCATCTCCCTTATACTACCTTATACATGGTATTCTTAGCAATCCTAATTGCTGCCTCCACTTGTCCCTCACCCTTCATCCCTTTATGCCTAAGTAACAACAACTAAGGCAACCCCTTGAAGGATAGCTTCAGGCTACATTTTTCAAACCCATTCGTCTAAACCACTCATCTAAACCACACATTTAACCCCATGCTTTGTCTTAAGGGCTACATTCTATCTTGCTCAAGTTAGAATGTAACAAATAGCAGTAATAGCTTATATCTTAGACAACAGTCATAGCTTGGTCTGTGCACATCTTTGTACCTGTTATGACATTGCACCACACACTTGTACTTTGTGTTAGCAAGTGTGCATGACTACACTTAGCATACTTTGTGTTAGCACACAAGTATGACTTTCTTAGTGCACTGGTTGCATTTTATGATCACATGACCTCCCTGATCATGTGACCACTCCTTCCCTTCACACATCATGCCTTCACCTGTCACATCTTTACACCTTCACTCTCTTCATACCCTTCACAACTTCATGAACTCACACTAATTATTTTAAATCTCTTCACAATCTCATGGTTGGTGCATGCCTGAGATGCATCTTCCATTTCTTCATCTCTGCTCTTTCTGATCAGTATGACATCTCATCTAGATTCTCATCTAGATCATGACCCTGCAGAACCCTTGATGGAATCTCTGCCATGATTATATTCCTAATCATTCACATCTTGTGATGATCTTTCTTTTAGATTACTTCCTGCAGATATCCTCCCTTTCTAATCTTCTTAGAGTCCTCCTAACCTTTTTTTCATGGACTATTCCCCTTACCTTATCTACCAGTAGCATTAATAGCATTATACCCTAGACTCAGTCACAGCTTGGTCTATGCACTCTCCTGTACTGTATATAAGGGGTTATGCAAGGGCTGATGTCCCCTTAGCCAAATCCACTTGTTTACCTCTCCTACTCTGCCTTAACTGGTGGCCTAGTAATGTTCAAGCCATAGCAAGTAACAAGGTAGCTATTCACCCACCCAGTCTTCAAACTGCCTGGGAGTGAGGCATTGCCTGAATGCAGTCCAATCCTTACCCTCCTCTACTCTATTTATTACTGTGTGTTCAGCAACTCAAGACTTGGTCAAGATGGAACCCAGTCAAGACATCTTGAAATACATTTGCTTATCAATACTTTGTGGAAGATAAGATCATATGACTCAAGACACTATCACAGTGCTCAAGATGATGTTATATCTGCAGGTCATATAGGTGTACACTGCCATTGTCCCTTATCATATTGACAAGGATAGTATTTATTAGTGGTTCCTTGTTATGGAACTGAAGAGTTTAGTCTACACTGCCAACTAAACCCAACAACCTGGCAAATGACCAGAAACAATATGATAAATCCTATGAGATGGGAAGTCCAGATAAAAAGAGTGCTAGGACAGCAGGAAAGGGGGAACAGAATAAGGAGAGGACTGAGTCAGGACATCTTTATATAGGAACTCCAGGACTACTCTTGCAAGTCCTTGATAATGCTAGTACTCTTGCAACTAGGTTCTGTCTTCCTTCTAATACTAATACCCTATGGTACTAGCATAATCATGGTCAGCTCTTGAGGTGAAGGTTTCAAGCCTTGGGTAATTGTGTGGCTATTACCAGGTTGCCATTCTTGAGAATGATGCGTTGTCACCATAAATGTGAGGGTGTGTATGATAACTCCAAGCATGTTCCAATAAGAGATGTGATGCTACTTGTGGCTTAAATATCTGTAGTCCATGATTTGTTAATATGATAAGATCCACATGGCAATAGTAGCCTCTTAGGATTGCCAGTATAATATCAGTAATCAATGTGATAGAGGATTACATCATGTGGTGCTTTGATACTTTTTATAGGTTTGGTTTGATACAACAAATATCTTCCATACTTTTATATGTTCTGGGTTCTGAACTAGACATGGTATGAGCTTGCTAGCTTGCCATAATGTTGGTAATTCGGTGGTGCTAGGATGATATGATGGAACAATGGTAGAGGAGGGGGAGATTTGGCTTTATTTCCAGATGTGCCTTACTCCTAGAGATCCAATGAAGGACTGATAGGCAAATAGCTGTCCTTTACTTAGTCTTAACTTCACTAGGCCACCACTAAGTGTTGCACTTCCTAGAAAACAGCTATACTTCTGGCTTCACAGGTACAAGGGCTTGAAGTGATGCAGACACCATGCAGGGTCTTGCCACAAAATCCACAAAGACACACAGGCAACAGGGTGAGAAGATAAGGGTAAGGATAAGGAGTAATATCCTTAAGGTCTCAACCTGACTAGGAGGTGAATAACCAAGTGGATTAGACTGAGGGGGATTAGTCGTAATACACCCCATATTTATACTACTGTACAATGTGCATGGACCAGGTGACATCATAGATAAGGTGTGAAAAAGAAGAAGCGGAGATTAATGCCATGAGACATCAAAATGGAAGAGAAGGAAAGAAGCAACGGAAATGAAAAGAAGGCTTTTTTCATAAACGGAGATTAAACAGGCTGTGCCCATGAGGCAACCTGCAGGCATGACATCATCGGTCTAGGCCTGATCATGTGATCAATCACATGACCTGTCACCTGACCTAGTCATGTGATGAAGATAAGATAAGATAAGATCAAGAGATAAGATAAAAGAAAAGTGAAAAAGAGTAAAGAGAATGTATGATGTTATAACACTAAGGGCAGGGTAGGAGAGGTAACAAGTGGATTAGGCTGAGGGAACAGCCTGTACTTATAATCCCTTATATATATTACAGGAATCATGCACAGACCAAGCTGTGATGAGGATCTAGGGTATACACAATTAATGCTACTGGCTACTAAGATAAAAGAGAAGAGTCTATGAGGCAAACATTAGGCACTTCATATATTAGAATGAAAGAGCAGATATGAGAGTGCAGGGAATAGGGTAAAGAGGATGATCAATCACAAGATGTGATGATTGAGGAATGGGATCATGTGTTAAACTTGGGTCGGACGCTACTCCGAGGGGAACTCCGAAGGTCTGGAGTTGAGGGGGTCGGATGGGACTTGGCTTCACCTTATGTGGTGCGCCCTTGCACAGGATCCGGTTGTCCCGAATTTATGGAGGGTCAGAGGTCAGAGGTCGGAGGGGGTAGTGAGGAGAAGTCAGTCAATGACTTAGAGGACGAGTGGGGAGAGTGTCAGGTTATGTTGATATTCAAACTGAAGTGTACAAGTCGTAACTATGGAGTTTATATATGGAGGGACTCGGATGACTAAGTCTGGAGTCAGGTTACAGTATGTACTGGAGGGGTCGGAGGTAAGACTATGCCGGAGCGCAGCCTCGAAGCTGTGCTCCTAAGCGAGCACCGGTATCGGAGTTCTAACTAAGTGAGAAATGGAATGTAAGGTATGAGTAACGTATGAGAACGTAAGAGGAACAGAGTCGAAGGAAATGAGTACAAGTCTGAACGGAGTAGGTACAGGAGAATGGAGGAGAGACGGACCGGAGGTACAACAGAGATGGTATGGAGGTACCGAAGTAGACTTGAGACATGGGATATGACATCATGGTAGAGATCCATCTAGGATCTTGCAGGGTTCATGATTGAGATGAGATCTCAATAGATGATCATACCAATTGAAGGGTAAGGGTGGAGATTAAGAAGGGGAGGTGATTGGAAATGGAAGATGATTAGGGTGAGTTGTGAAAGAATGTGAAAGGAGTGAAGAGGTGAAGAGATGTGATACACATGAAGGATTAGGGGCATGATTGATGTGAAGGGACAGAGTGGTCATGTGATCAGGGATTGGTCATGAAGAGTACTCATGCAACACAAGTGTGCAGTCATAGTACCAAGTATTGTATACAATTTGTAACATTCCTTTTTGCCTACAGGTTTGAAGAAGATCTTATTGGGTTACTATGTGTATAGCCCTGAGATGGGGTGGCACCTCTGACCAGCTTTCAAGGGTGGCAACCTGAGATAGCCATGTGATTACCCAAGAGCCAGAATCCTCACCCCAAGGCTTGTCTACGATTATGCCAGCATCTTAAATCCTGATATTAAAAGGAAGCATACTCAGTGCAACAGTCTGAGTAGTACTGGTGATGCAATAGTTCATCAAGAAGTATAAAGATCATCCTTTCCTCATTCCTGACTCCCTTTTCATTGTTCAGCAATCCTTTTCCCCATGACTGCTTAAGGACTCAATAGGTGATGCCAGATTGCCTGATGGATTGTGGTGATAGAAAATAGGCAGGATTATATAGTGTTTCTCTGGTCACTCAACAGTACTGTATATAAGGGGTTGTGCAAGGGCTGGTGTTTCCCTAGCCAAATCCACTTGTTCACCTCTTCAACTCTGCCTTCACTAGTGGCCTGGTGATGTTTAAGAAACAGCAAGTAACAAGGTAGCTATTCACCCACCTGGTCTTCAGACTGCCTGGAAGTGAGGCATTGCCTGGATGTGGTCTCATCCTCCACTCTACACTCTTTCTATTTATTATTATGTGATCATGCAAGCTTAGTGTTGAGTGATCAGAGAAACACTAATACAACCCTGCCTATCTTTATCACCATAACCCATTGGGCAATCTGATATCACCAAAAGAATTCTAAAGCAGTTGTGGAAAGAAGAAATGCTTGGACAGCAGGAAGAGAATTGAAGTAAGGAAAGGGTGATCTTCAACACCTTAATGAACTATTGCATCATTAGTATGACAGGCACTATTGTAGCACTGTCTGCATCCTCCTACTACCAGCACCTAAGAGCCTGGCATAATTATTGATGACCTTTGGGGCGAGGAGTCTGGGTCTTGGATAATCATGTGGCTATTTCCAGGTTGCCAACCTTAAAAGCTGGTCAGGGGTGCCATCTCATCTTGGGGCTGTACACATAGTAACCCCATGAGATCTTCCCCAAGCCCATAGGCAAGGAGGAACAACTAATAAATAACATCTTGTTAATATGATAAGGAACACTGGCAACATATGCCTATGTGACCTGCAGGTATAACATCATCCTAAGCATTGCAATAATGTCTTAAGTCATGTGATCTTTTCCATCAATAGGGGCCTTCACAAAGAGGGGCTAAATCTTCACAAAGAATGTTGGCTTCAAGTTGTCTTGATCATGGCTTTGTCTTGACCAAGTCTTGAGCTTGCATGACCACACAAAATAAGAATAGGAAGGAGGAGAATAAGTGAGACCACATCTGAGCAATGTGTTACAAATTGTATATGATACTTAGTACTATGACTGCACACTTGTGTTGCACAAGTACTTCTCATGACTAATCTCTAATCATGTGACCTCTCTGTCCCTTCACACCTTTATGTCTTCACCCTGTCACATTATCACATCATCATATTCCTCTCCCTTCACATCGTTATGACATTGCCAATTAATCTTCCATTTCTGATCACCTTATCTTTTTCATCTCCATCCTTACCCTCTGATCAGTATGATCTCCTATTGAGATAACATCTCGATCATGACTCTGCAAGATTCTAGATGGATCTTTGCCACAATCCCCTCTCTAATTAGTCACACATTGTGATTGATCTTCCATCTTATATTATTTCCCTGCATTCATATCTGCTTTTTCATTTCTCCACCATATGAATGCCTAACCTTTTACTCATGGACTATATCCTTTACCCTAGATATCTATAGCATTAATCCCTCATACCCTAGAATCCTAGTCACAGCTTGGTCTGTGCACATTCCTATAACATATAAGTAGAGGGGTTATGACAAGGGCTATTCCCCCAGCCTAATCCACTTGTTTGTATCTTTTCTATCCTGCCTACCAAGGTGGCCTAGTGATGTCTCAAGTAAAAGACACTATTCATCTACCCACTCTTCATTGAGTGCCTAGGAGTGAGGCTATCTGGAGATAAAGCTAACCTTTATCCTCCCCTCCCATTGTACCTTCATATCAGAATCTCATACCACCAAACCACCAATGTATTGGCCTACAAGCAAGCTTGTTCCCTATCAACATACAGAACTCAGTACTGAAAAGAATGGAAGACATTCTTTGGAAGAACCCCTGAATCAGAAACTATTAAAGATCACATAACATAGTCCCCTATTGTATTGACTACTAATGTTATACCTGCAACCTCGAGAGGCTATCATTGCTATGCAGGTCTTATCATATTATAGGAACAATCTATAGATATTTAAGCCATGAGTAGTATTGCACTCTTGTTGAGACATCTGTTGGGGTTATTAGTACAGACCCATGGATCTACAGTAACACTGCCTTCATTCTCAAGGATAGTAACCTGGCAAATAACTATGCGATTACCCAAGGCTTAGAATCCTTGCCCCAAGAGCCAAACATGATTATGCCTTCTATGTTAGGTATTAGGTATTAGGAGGAAGACAGAACCACAATGCAATAGTTCATTGGTTATCAAGGACTTGCAAGAGTAGTCCTGGAGTTTCTAGTTATGAAGATTCCCCCAACATGCTGTCCTTTCATTATTCCCAAAAACCCCTGCTGTTTTAGCACCATTCCTTCTATCTGACATTTTATGGTTAAGCCCTGTACTGAGATCTCTGATTGTTCACTGGGTTGGTTGGTTGTGTTGGTAGTGTAGACATAACTCTTTAGTTCTGCAACACAATGCCTCACTCCTAGGCAGTCTGAAGACTGGGTGGGCAAATAGCTACTCTTTTACTTGTTATAGCTTAAACATCATCAGGCTACCTTTGCAGGCAGAGTGAGAGAGGTGAACAAGTGGATTTGGCTGGAGGACAACAGCCCTTGTACAACCCCTTATATACAATACATAAGAGTGCATAGATCAAGCTGTGATTTGGGTCTAGGGTATAATGCTATTAATGTTATAGGTAGATAAGGTAAAGGGTGTAGTCCATGAGGGAAAGGTTAGGCATTCATATAGAAGAGAAATGGAAGAGCTAATATGAATGCAGGGCTTACTGTAAAATGAAAGATTGATCACAAGATATGAAAGATCTGGAATGGTGATCATGGCAGAGATCATCAAGATCCTGCAGGGTTATGATCTAGATAATCTAGATGAGATGTCATACTGATCAGGGAAAGCAGAGATAAAGAAATGGAAGATGCATCTCAGGCATTCTTCAACCATGAGGTTGTGAAGAGATTTAAGATGATCAGTGTTATAAAAGAGGTGAAGAGTGTGAAGATGTGAAGATGTGACAGGTGAAGATATGATGTGTGAAGAGAAGGAGTGGTCATGTGATCAGGGAAGTCATGTGACCCAAAGGTCATGTGATCATGAAGTGCAACCAGTGTACTAGGGAAAGTCATATTTATGCACTAACATAAAGTATGCAGAGTGTAGTCATGTACACTTGCTAATACAAAGTACAAGTGTGTTGTGCAATGTCATAACACTTAGAACCTGGTCAAGATAGAACCTGGTCAAGACAATCTAATGAATGTTCTTTATGAAGATTTCTACCTTTATGGAAAATCTATGTGATGCAAGACAAGTCTCTAGTCAAGCTGATGTTATATCTGTGAACATCATAGGCATATGCTGCCAGATTGTTCTTATCATATTAACCATTGTATTTATTAATGAACCTCCTTGTCTATGGATTTGGAGAAGATCCTATTGAGTGACTGTGTGAAGACCCCAGGATGAGATGGCACCCCTGATCAAGCTTTCAAGGATGGCAATCTGTGTTATGACATCACATCCACACCTTGTACTTTGTGTCAGCAAGTGTGTGCATGACATCTCCCTGCATACTTTGTGTTAGTGCATGGGCATGATTATTCTATTTCTTATAACTTTCCCTGGTCACATGATCCCCTTGTTCTCTCTTCACACTGTTACTTTCCCATCATGTGTTTCACAACCTCAACCCCTCTTTCTTTATTCTCATGACTCTTATGACCCCCAACTAATCATCTATAAATCCACTTACATCCTCAAGGCTTCCATGCCTTTCTCATCTCCACCCTTTCCCTTTGATCAGTATAATCTTCTATCAAGATATCAATCTTGATCATGACCCTGCAGAATCTTGATGATTTTTGTTATAACATTGCATCCCAACCTTGTACTTTGTGTTAGCAAGGTTGCACGACTACTCCCTGCATACTTTGTATTAGCACATGGGCATGACCTGTTATGATCATGTGACCTTCGGGTCACATGACTTCTCCTTTCCCTGATCATGTGACTACTCCATTCCTTCACACTTTACACCTTCACCCATCACATGTATCACATCTTCATCCTCTTCACCTCTTCATGACACTCACGACATTATACTGATCATCTCAGATCTCTCCACATCCTCAAGGCTACCATGCCTTTCTCATCTCTGCCCTTTCCCTTCGATCGGTATAATCACTCATCTAGATTATTATCTAGATCACGACCCTGCAGGATCTTGATGATCTCTGCCACGATTTCTATCCTGATCCTTCACATTTTGTGATCGATCTTCCATTCTACTGTAAGCCCTGCATTCATATTAGCTCTTCCATTTCTCTTCTATATGAATGCCTAACCTTTTCATCATGGACTCTTACCTTTACCTTATCATTCAATAGCCTTAATACTGTATACCTGTTATATCCCGCATTCCAAGTCTATTCCGGTACCTCCGTACCATCTCCGTTGTACCTCCGGTCCGTCTCTCCTCCGTTCTCCTGTACTTACTCCGTTCGGACTTGTAGTTACTCATCTCCTTTGACTCTGTTCCTCTTACGTTCTCATACGTTACTCATACCTTACGTTCCATTTCTCGCTTAGTT
>JBBPJS010000461.1:0-16435 GCA_038088835.1 Singerocomus rubriflavus | reverse complement strand
CCTTCGTTCTTAAGGATAACAACCTGGTAATAGTCACGCGATCACCCAAGGACCGGAATCCTCGCCCCAAGGTCCGACCACGATTATGCCTTTCCCGTTAGGGGTTAGATATTAGGAGGAAGACAGAACCTCGTTGCAATAGTACGATGGTTATCAAGGACTTGCAAGAGTAGTCCTGGAGCTCATGGTTATAGTTGTTCCCCCCGACGTGCAGTCCTTCCCTTTATCCGCAGACCTCAAGACTGTCCTAGTCACCATCCTTCTATCCGATACGTATGGTTAAGCCCTGTACCGAGATCTCTGGTCGTCCGCTGGGTTGGTTGGGTTGTTTGGCAGAGTAGCGTAACTCTTTCAGTTCCGCAACAGCTTCCGATGCAGACAATCAGGACACCTCGCCATTGCATGCACCATATTCAAGGGCACTTTCTCCCCTCCATGACCAAAAAAGACTCATCAAATCCTCTTGAGCACCCCAAAGCTTGAAGAGGTGAGCAACAGTGAAGATGAAGACGAGGAGACAGTGAAAGTGGGATGGATGCAGGGTTTTTAAAGCAGGAACAGTCTAAGATGCAAGTTGTTCCCAAGCCAGTGTATACTAAAGTAGCCAAGGAATCAAAATCACTCTCTGTGCTTACAGAACTACTTATATCCACTCACCAAAGTGTCCACACTAAGGCCCTTATTGATAGTGGGGCTGAGATCAACTGCATTGATTGGCACTTCACCAAATGAAACCACCTACCCCTAGCTCACCTCTCTAAGCCCATCCAGATCCAAAACATCGACTCCTCAGAAAATAAACAAGAGAGGGCTAAGTTCCATACCCAACTCTACATCAACATCGGAGGTCTCCTATGACTAGTTGACTTCATCATCATCCACTGCAGAGGAAACAACGTGATTCTCAGAAACCTCTGGCTGCAGAACATAAACCCAAAGATCAACTGGAGGATGAAGAAAGTCCGAATTCCCCTGAACTCAGATCAATCCACTCATTTCTACTGTCAACATGCCAATGCCTCCACTCACAAACACCCCCTCCCCCAACACGTAAACGTCACCAAGAAACAAACCCCCCATTTATTCAACTACCTCCATTGTTGGTCTTTGGAAAATGAGGTAAAACACCTTGTCCAGAAACACTCCATCAATCGAGTAGTCAAAACTGGATCCTGCTTCCTTGTCAGGATCACCTTCACTGATCTCGCCATAGAAGCACTAAAGAATAAGCCCAAGATCATCCTACCCGATGCATACCAAAATTACTGAACTGTCTTTGACAAACCCACCTCTACTCAACTGCCCTTATCCACCTTGCATGACCATGAGATCAACCTCTGAGAGAGCTTCCACCTGAAAATCAGCAAACTATACTCACTGAACAAGGAAGAAAGAACTGCAACCAAAAACTTTCTTGACAAAAACCTGAAGTCCAGAAAAATTCAGCCATCCAAATTCCCTCAAGTAGCTCTGTTCTTCTTTATCAAGAAGAAAGATGGGAAACTCTGCCCCTGTCAGGATTACAGATATCTGAATGAACACACCATCCACGACGCCTATCCCTTGCCCCTAATCTCTGACCTAATCAACAAACTAAAGGATGCGAAAGTATTCACCAAGTTCAACATACGATGGGGATACAACAACGTTCGCATCAAGGATGGTCATCAATGGAAAGTGGCCTTCATCACTCACAAAGGCCTCTATGAACCAATGGTCATGTTCTTTGGACTCTCGAATTCCCCAGCCACCTTTCAATGCTTCATGAACGACTCTTTCACAGATCTTATCATGGAAGGATGGCTGGTAATTTATATGAACAACCTACTGATTTTCTCCCCAGACCAGGATATCCATGACTGCCGAACACAGCAAGTCCTAGAATGTATGAAAAAACTGGATCTCCACCTCAAACTAGAGAAATGCAATTTCAACAAGAAAGAGGTGGATTATCTAGGAATGGTAATATGATCTGGGACCATCGCCATGGACCCTGTCAAGCTAGATGGCATCGCCAAATGGCCTACCCCCACCATGGTAAAGGAGGTCCACTCCTTTCTTGGCTTCACCAACTTCTATCGGAAGTTTATCCCAAACTATTTGGATTGAGTTCAACCCCTCATAAACCTAACCAAGAAATCCACCTCTTGAAACTGGTCTTTGGCATGCGACACCATCTTTCACGAAATCAAACAACTCTTCCTGTTAAAGCCCATTCTTATCATGCCCAACCTCTCGAAACTGTTCACCATTGCCACTGACGCCTCTCTCATTGCATCTGAAGGAATATTAATGCAAGAAGAAAATGATGGCCAACTCCACCCATGCTCCTATATCTCCCAGTCGTTCTCGCTGGCAGAATGAAACTATGACATCTACAATAGGGAGCTCCTGGCCATCATTTGTGCACTAAAAACCTGGCGACACTACCTTTAGAGCACCAGACACCTGACCACCATACTCACTGACCATAAGAACCTGACCTATTTCCGAGAGCCTCAGAAGCTCAACTGTTGCCAGGCCCACTGGCTGTTGAATTTGGCAGATTTCAACATCCTTCTCCACCACATCCCAGGGTCATAGCTTGCCACTCCTGATGCCCTATCCCACCAAAGCAATCACGGCTCCTTTACCGACAACAACACCCAAGTCACCCTCCTACCACCCCAACTCTTTGTTAACCTCATCAACACCTCCCTCAATGCCAACATCCAGAAAGCAACCCAGAGCAATCAATTTGCCCTTGACCTCCTCCAATGTCTCGATCCATCAACCCCTCCTTTGCTCTGCCCTCGCCTGGCTGCCTTCCAATTGGTAGATGGCCTACTCACCTATAACTAATATGTCTTTGTCCCTCTCGACCTCCACATCCATATCCTGGCCTACTGCCATGATCATGAATCTGCTGATCACCTGAGCTACCATAAAACACTCACTCTTGTCTCCCAGCACTACTGGTGGCCCAGCCTTGCCACTTCAGTCCACTTCTGCATCCACCACTGCATGGCTTGCCAAGCCAACAAGGCAAACACTCACCCAACCACCCTGCCCCCCCGTCCAATTCCCTCCACCTGCCTATGGCCATTCCAGCAGATTAGCTGCAACCTCATCACCAATCTTCCCCTTTCTGTCAGCTTTGATGCCCTCATGGTCATGGTCAACCATGGGCTTACAAAGGGGGTAATTCTGTGCCCCACAAACAAAATGGCATCTGCAGTACAAATCACCACCCTCTTTTTCAAAACCATATACAAAAGGTTTGGGCTTTATGACAAGATAATCTCTGATCAAGGCCCCCAGTTTGCCTTGACCTTTACCAGGGCACTTAGCAAACTCCTCAAATATGACCTCGCCTTCTCCACCACCTATCACCCACAGACAGATGGCCAGACCAAATGTGTAAATCAGGAGATAGAGATCTACCTCCACATCTATTGTAGAAACCACCCCTCTAGTTGGGCTGAACTGATCACGCATGCAGAATTCACCCATAACCACCAACCACACTCCATAATGGGGAAATCCCCATTCTTTCCACTTATGGGTTATAAACCCAGACCACTACCCAAGATAACACTAACTTCCGATAACCCCTCCACAGACCTGCACATAAAACAACTCATACAAGCACGAAATGAAGCATTAGCCACCCATGATCTCACAAGAATAAGAATGCAAGCACATCAAAAGGGAACCTACACACCCTTCAAGAAGGGCGACAAAGTATGGCTAAAGGCCACCAATCTAAAACAAAGAGTCACAAACCCCAAGTTCGCCCAGAAAAGAGAAGGGCCTTTTACCATCACCAAGATAATATTCCCCATCATATTTAAACTCTGACTACCAAAAACCTGGAAAATACACCCAGTCTTCCACACATCCCTTCTATCCCCCTTTAGAACTAACAAAAACACCTCTCTCCCTCCCCCTCCTGATCTAATAGATGGAGATGAAGAATTTGAAATAGAAAAAATAGTGTGACATCGTGGAACCCCATCATCCCACTCCTTCCTGATCCAATGGAAGGGGTACTCACCTGAAGAAGACTCCTGAGTCCCAAAAAGGGATCTCTCACATGCCCAGGAACTCCTTCTAAACTATAAGAAATGACACTGTCTTTGATCTCCCTCTCTTTCAACAACCTCCACCATTTTCTACATCCTAACCCTCCAATGCGCCTTTATGTCCACCACCTCCACCATCCCTGAAATCATACTCAACAGCTATGATGTCTCTACCCCAGTCGTCCAACCACTCCAAAAGCTTCCCCAACCTTGAGTGAATGCTAATATGCCACCACTATATATTCCTGCTCCAGAGAACTCTCCATCTTTGTCCATCATCCCCTCTCATGAGGAGGCAACAAACCTTGCTTCTAATTATGCTTCTCACTCTTCTCCACGAAGCAGAATCCTCTCAGTAGACTTACTGATCTATGCCCACAGGATGTGTAGCAGTTGTCACGATGTAAACTATGCCCTTCGAGTATGGGCGTTCACACAGAACACACGATTCTCCATGCCCATTGAAGCCCACTTAGATATGGGCTTGCCTTTGCAGTCTCTGTACACTGCCTTCCTCGCTCTCCAGTGACTCCATACCAGCACCACCCATACCCATGACAACTCCAATGCCATGTGCGCATTCCTGATCTCAGTCATGGGATCTGTCGCTGTGTTTCTAGAAAACTCCCTTCTAGAGATGGCCTATCAAATGGAGTTCAGGGAGTTTCTAGACAGCCTCGATGAATACCTTCATAACCTGCCAAGCAGCGAGGCAGAGTCCACAGCTACCCTGGTAGGCACCCCATCAGCATTCTTGACCCCACTCACCTTCAATGAAATGATGATCATTGAATGACTTGAAACCTACTGGATGGGGGCACAAGGGAGAGTCATCCTCCCTCCCTCTCATCCTAGGTATAACGAAGCCTGCTTCCAATGCCACCACCTCAGGCACATCTGGGTTAACTGCCCAGTCTATCAATGCCCCTTCTGCATGTTATGGAGACCAGGGCATTTGCAGGAATGATGCTTGCTTCGAAGATCAACCATTCTCCCCATAGACCATACCACCACGAGATCTCCTCCTTTGTCACCATCAATGTCATCCCATGATTCCTCCAACCCACCATCCATCCACAGCTCCCCTGTTCACTGCACCAACTGGCAGCATGATCATCCTCACCCTTGACCCAGCTTCCTGATCATAAGGAATCCTCCACCATTATGGTTTGTCGATACCCCTGCAGTATGAGATGACATCATTAACTATGGGGACAACATCTACAATGACATCACATATGGAAACATGACTGGGTCACCCATGTACAAGTCTGCAAGCTACAGCTGGGCCTGAAGAATATGTCGTAAGGGCACTCATATCCTACAAAGGGGGTACTGTTACATTTCTTTTCTCTTTTCTACCCTTCTAGTCACTAAGCTAGTAGACACTACCGCATCTACTAGGGAACCTTGTACATTTCCTTTGTCAATAACCTTGTCACATGCTAGGCTTAACCCTTTGCCCATCTCCTCGCCGATACTTCACCTTCTGCTCTTCTCCTCCATATATTGCACAATTATATTTTCCAGCATGGCCAAACTTCCTATCATAGTCAGTGCTTTCTCTTCCACTCTTCCATTCCATGCACCACATGATCTTTATTTATAAACCGATAGTATGAGTCATAGGCAGCCCTTAACCCTAGTTGCTCTCATGCTGGCCCTCACTCATGGTCCATGCGCAGAGTACAGTCTATAGATACCCGCGCTCACCTTAGTTATGACTTAGCTTTCATCTCTCTTGTACCTCATAGTACATTGCCCACCAGCAATACAGTTGCTGCCTATCGTCACTCAGTCCCATGTGTCTTAGCCTCCTCACTCAGACAAGAACCCTTCAAGAGATAGCACTATGCTACGTCTCTTGTTATCTTAGTTCTCATCATCACACTTTGTCTCAAGGGCTATGTATTGTCTTGCCCAAGGCGATACATAACAGTGAGGTCATGACTGTGAGAATAATGAATAGGATGATGCAATAGCAGACTCAGATATGAAGTATAAGTGAAAGGAATTGAGTGATTGATTCCTTTATTTCTTAGACTAAGGTACTAAATACTGTACTCCTATTTCAATTGGCATAGGCAATTTGCCCCTCTGCTTACTGTATGTGTATTGATCACATTTCGGATGACTGTATGTGAGGAGCCATCATCCTCCTATATGTGATGAGTCATCATCCTCATTCGGCTTGTCGGAACCAATAGAGAAAAACCCCGCATGTACAGAGACCGCCTACTGAGTCCGAGAAAGATCCGGATCAACTATTATCCGAGGCGGTCTCAGGGAAGCGGAATGCGCTAGTTTTTGACTCTCGAGGTCGTATTACATATTGCACCTCATGTTGATTCCTTGCGACCAAAATATGACATCGTTTTGAGGGTTTAGCAAGCACGCACGCAGCTGCAGCCACAACCGGCCCAAACAATCACTGGTGCGCACATGAGCCGAATGCGCAACATATCTCGCATATTGGAGATTGTATGGACCACTTGATAGCTTTCATCGCATACTTACTTTTTCTCTTATTCCTGTGTCTCACGTATCCAGAGCTCTGTAAACTCCCAGTATCCCCTTTTGATACTATTCATTCTCTTTCATATATAGATCTGCTTTTCATACTCAAAGCACCTCAGTCTTGTAGAAATTTGGTCTTGATCAAGGTGATGCGAGTGCACGACTATCGAGATGTAAACTATGTACAAGTTAGAAATGTGTGTTTGATAGGATGAAAAGTAACTAGCTCACCTCAGTCATTGCACGATGTAACGGACTGAGGTGTTCGTATGCGAAAAAGTATGTCTTATATACGAAACAGAGACAATACTAGCCAAAAGGAAATATAAGGAGCTTATAGAGCTCTGGGCACAGGAAATAAGAAAAGAGTCACTACGCGAGAGAGGCTATGTGAGTGTCCATACGATCTATGGGTGCGAGGAATGGTGGCACGACGAGCCATATGTGCACCGGTGTTCAGTCAAGCTGGTTGTGGTCCGGGCTGTGTGCGCGCTTGTTATTCCAACATGCACCTCCAAAAGGATGAGGTCACCCTTCTTGTATTCAGGCAGGGGTTGTGTTGTGTATCAATCATGAAACTTCTTTATCGACAGTGCTGCTTTCTCCAATGCCTCTTTCACCATCTTTCTGCTCTTTCTTATCTTTTCCTTGAACTCCTCTGCTGTCAGGTTTGTAATCTTCTTTCTTTGTTCAGCCCCTATGGTAGAAATATGTCCATAATTGAGCATAAAGGGGAAGAAGTTTGTTGTGAAAGAAGTCCTTTAATTGTGGGCAAACTTGGCCATAGACAACCACTCTGCCCAGTCGTCTTGTCAATAGTTTGTATATATTCAGAGATACTGTTTGATTTCTTGATTCATACACTCTGATTGTCTGTCTATTTGAGAGTGATAAGCCATTGACAGATTGGCTTCTATCTTTAAAAGGGTGTAGAGGTCCTTTATGAAGATGGACATGAACTGCAGGCCATGATCTGAGATAATCTTCTTTGGTGTGCCATGAAGCTTAAAGACATGGTCCCTGAAGATTGTAGCAACTCTTTGGGCTGTAATTGAGAAAGATACAGGGAATACATGTATCATCTTTGAGAAGTGATCTATAATTGTGAGGATAGCATTGAAGCCATTGGAAATGGGAAGGGGACTGATGATGTCAATGGAAATAACTTCCCAAGGATAAGATGATGTGTTATGGGGATATAATGGGGTCATTTTGGACATGGTCAACTTAACTTGTTGGCATGTGTCATATTCTTTGATGTATTGTTCAACATCTTTGTGAATGGTTGGCCAGTAAAATTGTGCAGTGATGAGGTTATGAGTTCATTTAGTATCAGGGTGTTTCATGAGGGGGTGGTCATGGTTCTCTTTCAATATCCTATCTCTTAGTTTTTCATCATTTGAAACATACAGTTTATTGTTCCAGTAGATGAGACTGTCTTCTTTCATCCACAGAGAATCCTTCATTATCAATCCCTTCTTTACATAGGCTTCTTTTTTGTATTGAAGTTTCTGTATATTTTCTTCAATCGATGTCAAGTTGGTAAAGCAGACAAAAAGATCTTCTGGAAGGAGGATCTTATCTCTGTTGATTGAAATGTTCACCCCCCTTTCATAGTCTGATCTCTGAGAAAGACCATCTGCCAGATTTGACTTCCTAGGGTGGTGAGCAATGATAAAGCAGTATTCTTGAAGGATCTGTTGCCATCTTGCCTGGTGACAAGACAGATTTTGTGGCTTCTTGAAGCAGGTGAGATTGCGGTGGTTGATTAATATTTCAAAGGGGTATCTGGCACCCAATAGATACTGACATCATTTTTTAAGGGCAAAGATAATGGCTAGTAACTCGAGGTCAGCCACATGATAGTTAGTCTCCACATCCAACAGAGAACATGACATGAAGGCAATAGGTCACCAGAGGTCATCTTGATGTTGGGTGAGGATTGCATCAAGACCCACACCTGAACTGTCAGTTTTGATGTAAAAGATCCCATCATTAGTCAGATATCCCAATGTTAGTGCTGAGATCAGAGTCACCTTTAGAGATGTAAATGCCTTGTCATTCTTCTTTGACCATACAAAGGGAGTATCCTTTCTAGTGAGATCATTGAGTGGATAAGTAACTGAAGTGAAACCTTTTATGAATCATCAATAGAAGTTAAGAAATCCCAGAAAAGATCTGAGTTCTTTGAGAGTTGATGGTCATGGCCAATCAGTGACTGCCTTGACCTTAAGTGAATCCATTTTGATTTCTTTGTGCAAGATGACAAGGCCCAGATAATCAGTTTCAGTTTTGTGAAAGTCACACTTCGTATGCTTAAGTGACAGCTTGTGTGTGCACAGGATTTGGAGTACCTCCTTGACTGCCTTGTGATGGTCATCAAGATTACTAGAGAAAATCATGATGTCATCCATGTAAACAATGACTTGCCCCTTGTTGATAAGATTGCGAAAAATATGATTTATCATTGTCTGGAAGGTTGCTGGTGAGTTTGTTAGGCCAAAAAACATTACCAAGGGTTCAAATAGTCTGTGATTCATTTGAAAGGTGGCTTTTCATTCATCCCCTTCTTTCATCCAAATGTTGTTGTACCCCCATCAAATGTCAAGTTTGATGAAGTATTTGGCATTTTTGAGTTTGTTGATCAATTCTCTGATCAGTGGAAGTGGGTATCAGTTTTTGATGGTGATATCATTCAACTTTCAATAATCTTGCACTGGTCATAGCCTGCCATCTTTCTTCTTGATGAAGAAAAAGGGGAACATGAATGGAAATTTGGAGGGACAGATTCTTCCAGTTGAGAGATTTTCTTCTAAAAAGGCATTAAGTTTCTTCTGTTCATCCAATGTTAGGTTGTACATCTTACAATCTACCTTATGATCACCAGGGATCAGTTCAATGGCATGGTTCCATAGTCTTGACAGAGGGAGTTCATCAAATGTCTTCTTAGCAAAGACATCTTTGAACTCATGATACTCCAGGGGTACTGCCTCTTTGAAAGTCTTCTTTGTCTTAGCTATACTGGCAGCTGTGGCAATGTCTGTAGCAATATTCCTGTTTTCTTCCCAGTTGAATTTCAAGAGTTGGTCACCTTTCTCAAGTCCATTAAATGAATACTGTTGTTCATGTTGACATTTGAATTCAATCATGCTGGCTCTCCAATTGATATTGGGATTGTGGAGCTTCAACTAGTTGTATCCAAGAAACACTGTATTTGTTGAAAGATCAGTGACTGATAGTGCAATCTTTTCAGTATGTCCACTGAGATTTAGAGAACATGTAATGAAATGTGTAATCTTGCCTCTGGAATTTTTGGTTCCATTCACATTATAGACTGAAATCAGTCTTGGGAGCAGGTATGTAGGGATGTTATGTTGTTCAACAAATTTGTGGTTGATTGATGACCCTGTAGCCCCTGAATCAATTAGAGCATCTTTCCAATATTTCTAACTGTCATTTATTGTCATTGTGACTAGGACCTCTAATGAATTGAGATTAGGATGCTGACAACTTCTTATGGTGTGTCTGAGTTTCTTCTGGAGATCCTGCAATATCCAAAAATTATCTTGGTCACTGGCCTCCTTCAACTGTTATATCAGTTCTAAATCAACTTCGATCTGGCAAGATTTGTGGATGAAGTATTGGAGGTGTTGTAATGCAGTTTCTTTGTCCTGTTTCTTGGCTAACTGTTGGATCCACCATATAAACCAGAGGTCTATCATATAGTCTTCTGGCCATTTGTTCCATGCCCTGCATTTGAATGAATTCGTGATAGCACCAACTTTATTCTTCATCAAAGTTTCAGGGGGATCTGTTGGTTTTGCCCCCTTTTCTTGATTAGTACTTCAAACTGATTGTTGAGATCAGGCAAGAATCTGTATGTTGGCTCTGATGATTTCTTTTTTGTCTATGCATAAATCTCCTCTGTTCACCATTGCAGAGTCTTTTGATAGTGATGCAATAGTGCTATTTGATGGTACTGATTTGGGTTTGTTCTTTAGATTTGAAAATTGATTCCTTATACTGAGTATAGGAGTAGTAGTATGGTACTTATCTACTGCTTTCTTGGAAAATTCTCTTTCCAAACTGTGTGAAGTTCTTCATACAGCTTAAACAACTCATCTTCATCAATATCAATCTTTCTCCTTTGTTCTCCTTCTTTCTTTGCTCTGGGGCAAAAGTGGATGGGGCATGGCCATGAGTCTTCACATGTGTAGTGTTACACTTTTCTTCCTATCTACATGCACTACACTTTACTCTAGACTATGCAGCACCAATGTGCTACCTTTGTCTCTTTCTTTCATCCTGAATGCTGACTTCGTCGTTCTAAACCTTTGCACCAGCTGTGCTTCTTCTTCCGCTCTTCACATCCGCGCACAGCATGGCCTTCCTTCGTCAGCATTCCCCTTCATTGCCTTGTCATAACCTTGCCATAGCCTTACCACTGCTCCCGTTACACCATTGGCTACCATAGCCATGGGAGCTCCACTTATGCTATTGGCTACCTTTACTTTGGTATTATCTCATGCTCTCTTTACGCCATTGGCTACCGTTACCACAGTAGCTCTACTTACGCTATTGGTTACCGTTACTCAGGTATACTCTCATGCCTGCCCTTAACCAGGGTTCAGGGCACCATATGAGTACTTATACACACCCTCGTAGTATGATACCTTAGCTTTCATCTCCCTTGTACTTCATTAGTACTAGGTCTTGTCCAATCCATGCTTGTCATCTCTCTTGACCTCGTGAGCCTCAGTCTCTATGACTAGGTAGACCCTTGATGGAGTGCTAAATGATATGCCCTCCAACCCTCGTACTTGATTCATTGACTTGGTCTAGTCTTTCAAGGGCTACGTGCTGTCCTATCTGGTCAACGCGTAACAAAAGACGAAAGCTATCCTAATGCGACTAGTCCTAGCTAGTTCACTCCACATGACACCACATTGCAACAACCCCAACCCTCTCGACCCACTGTCAACTCTTGATGGTCGCCATGAACCACTCAAGCCCTAGCTCAGTCTTCTTCTGATAATGACGAAGACTCCCAATCAGACACAGATTCCGATCCAGGTATCACTCCATCGAACCCAGCTGCTGATCAGCTAGCTACCACCCTTAGCCATGCTCTATCGGCCCAGGCATCCATTCCCAGGGTACCTACACCACCGTCCCTGCTTCCAGTCCACTGATATCTCACATTTTCCCCTGTTACCATCTCTACGCCAGCCATGTCTAGCACTACCAAACCCATTGAACTCTGTCTTGGCACCCCCGAACACTTCGACAAAGACTACAAGAAAGCCTTGCTGTGGCTTAACACAGTCATGTTCTACCTCACTGTTAACGAGGAAGTCTACAACACCTCCGCAAAGAAGATTGCCTTCACCCTCTCATTCATGACCAAAGGCTCTGCAGCTACATGGGCCGAGAACTTTCACCTCAAGGCATACGATACCATCACCAGTGCCATCAACATGGGCACCTACCAGAACTTCCTCAAGGCATTCTGTGAAGCCTACCAGAATCAACAAGTCGTAGCCGACGCCATCTCCTGGCTTGCCACCACCCGCATGGCCCTCAACAAGAAGAGAGAATACAAACCCTCAATCCAAGAATACAATGCCCACTTTGCAACAAAGAAGTCTGAAGCCGAGATCACTGAGAACCATGTTCTCATCAGCTACTACGCCGCTGCTATCCCCATCCCCATCATGCACCGCATCTATGGTATGGAGAAAGTTCCCACCATAGTCGAAGAATGGATGACACACGCCACTGCATTCATCTCCCAGAATGAGCGAGCCAACCATATCACTCAACAAGCTGCCAAACTGCGTCAATTCCAATACTTCCACGCAACTCACGCCCCCACTACTAGAGACCCGAACACCATGGACGTAGATGCCGTTCATGTCAACAAGCTCACCCCCGAAGAACGCAAGAGGTGTTGAGACCTCAACCTGTGTTTCCAATGCTGCCAACCAGGCCACTGTACGGACGCCTGCCCCAAGTTCAAGGATAGCAAGAAAGCTTCCTCCCCTCCAATGACGAAGAAAACTCAAAGGGTTGCCTCGCACACACCCCATGTCGAGGAACTCATTGACCTGGTGGATGAAGACGAGGGGACAGCCACTGTCAGTAGCACTCAGGGTTTTTAAAGAGGGGACTGCTTAAGACACGTAGCTCTCCCCCTCCACCTCCTGTATACGCTAAAGTAGAGGAAATCAATAGACATTCTCTGTCTCTCTTGGTCAACCTACTCATATCCACGAAGCAAAGTGTCACTGCTACCGCCCTCATCAATAGCGGAGCAGAAATCAACTGCATCGACTGGCATTACACCAAGCGAAACAATATTCCTCTCACAAAACTCGACAAACCCATATGAATCACCAATGTCGATTCCTCCCCGAACAAACAAGGAACTGCCAAGTATGGAGCCAACATCTACCTCACCATCAGTGACATCATGCACAAAGTACACTTCGTGGTCATCCACTGCGGCTCCAACAACCTCATCCTTGGCGCACCCTGGCTATGCAAAATCAACCCTCGTATCAATTGGGCCACCAAAGTGGTTCAAATCAAATGGTCTATGGACCAATTCAAGAACTATGTGCATCTCCACTCACATATCCCAGCTAAACCCCTCCCCACTAGGGAGATCTGTGTCACCCGAGAAGAAACACCCCATTTCTTCAGATACCTCGACCACCAGCAACCAGAAAAACAAGTCACCCGCAACGTCCAAACTCTTAATTGGATAAGAAAAGTAGGACAACGATTCATCAGGGCAACGACATCGACCAATCTTGCCATTGAAGCCCTCCAACACAAACCAAAGGTCTTTCTCCCCGACAGATACAGCGCATTTATGGACATCTTCTCTGAACCCACCGGCAACCAACTTCCCCCCTCGCAGTCGTACAACCACAAAATTCATTTCCGTGACACCTTCAAACCCAGGATCAGCAAGATCTATCCTCTGAACCCCAAGGAAAGAATCGCCACAGAGGGGTTCATCGAAGAAAACCTGAAAGCCAGCAAGATATGACCATCCAAATCCCCCCAAGCTTCACCATTCTTCTTCGTCAAAAAGAAGGATGGCAAGCTATGACCCTGCCAAGACTATCAATATATCAACAAACATACCGTCTGGGATACATACCCCCTACCTCTTATCTCTGACCTCATGGATAAGCTGAAAGACGCCAAGGTGTTCACCAAGTTCGATGTTCATTGGGGATACAACAATGTCAGAATCAAGGAAGGTCACCAATGGAAAGCTGCCTTCATCACCCACAAAGATCTCTATGAACCCACCATTATGTTCTTCAGTCTTTCCAACTCTCTGGCCACCTTCCAACATTTCATGAATGAATCCTTCGCAGATCTCATAGCAGAAGGATGGTTGGTAATTTACATGGACAACTTGCTTATCTTCTCCCCCAACCAGAAAACCCACAACAAACAGACTTGTTGTGTCCTTGAACGGATGCGGCAACTCAACCTTAGACTTAAACTCAAAAAATGCAACTTCAACAAACCCGAAGTTGACTACCTCAGCATGGTCGTCAAACCCGGACGTATCATAATGGATCCAGTCAAACTCGATGGTATCGCCAAATGGCCCCAACCTCAATCCGTGAAGAAAGTGAGGTTGTTCCTAGGGTTCACTAACTTCTACCACAGGTTCATTCCCAATTACTCTATGATCGTCAGATCACTGGTAGATCTGACAAAGAAAACCCAACCCTGGGATTGGACAGAAACCTGCAGACAAACCTTTGACACCCTCAAGGAGTTATTCCTTGCCAAACCAGTACTCACCTTCCCCGACCTCTCAAAGCCATTCGTTATCTCCACAAATGTGTCGCTCTACGCCACTGGTGGTGTTCTCTCTCAACAAGGGAGCAATGGACAACTTCACCCATGTTCTTATATCTTGCAAGTGTTCTCACCTGCAGAACGGAACTGTTACAAATTGTGTATGATACTTAACGATATGACAAGTACAATAACTGCTTGCATGCACAAGTACTATTCATGACTTATCCCTGATCACATGACCTCTTTCGTCCCTTCACATCTTCACCTCTTTACCTTGTCATGTCTTCACATCATCACACTCTCTCCCTTCACTCTTCATGACTTCACACCGATCACTCTTCCATTCCTGAACACTTCACCTTCTTTATCTTCGTCTTTCCCTCCGATCGGTACAATCATTCTCACAAACCCTGCAAGATCCTAGATGGATCTCTGCCACGATCACTCCCTTGATCCTTCACATCTTGTGATCGATCTTCCATCTTAGATTAGATCCTGCACTTTATATCCACTTCTTCCATTCTGATATATGAAGTGCCTAACCTTTCACTCATGGACTATACCCTT
Source organism: Singerocomus rubriflavus (assembly GCA_038088835.1). Taxonomy (NCBI): domain Eukaryota; kingdom Fungi; phylum Basidiomycota; class Agaricomycetes; order Boletales; family Boletaceae; genus Singerocomus; species Singerocomus rubriflavus. The sequence continues at coordinate 1,454 of JBBPJS010000461.1, read as the reverse complement.
TACCCTACTAGCCAATAGCACTAATAGCGTATACCCTAGAACCTGGACACAGCTTGGTCTGTGCTCCATCTTGTAACATATATAAGGGGTTATGAGTACAGGCTGTTCCCCCAGCCTAATCCACTTGTTTCCTTGTGTCCTACCCTGCCTACTAAGGTGGCCTAGTGACAACAGTACAAGTAAGGGATGGTATTCACCTGGCCCTCTTAACTGAGCCTCAGGAGTGAGCCGTCTGGAGATAAAGCTAACCTCCACTCCTCCCTTCTATCGTCCCATCATTAGTCCCTTTCGTTACCGAATCACCAACATTAGGCCAGAGAGCCAACTCGTATCTTGGCTAGTTCAAGTCACAGAACCTATGCAAGTACAGAACCCATTCGCTATATCAAGAACCAGAACCAGAAACCATTAAAGCATCATGTGACGTGTCTACCATCATATCAGACACTGATGTTATACCTGCGACCTCAAGAGGCTATCGTTGCCATGCAGGTCTTATCATATTATAGGAATGTTCACAGATATTTAAGCCATGAGTAGCATCACGTCTCTCGTTGGGACATCCTTTGGGGTTATCATACAGACCCAAGGATCTACAGTGACACCGCCTTCATTCTTAAGGGTTGCAACCTGGTAATAGCTATGTGATCACCCAAGGACCGGAACCCTTGCCCCAAGGTCCGAACACGATTATGCCTTTCCCATTAGGAGTTAGGTATTAGGAGGAAGACAGAGCATCATTGCAAGAGTATGATTGCTAGCAAGGACTTGCAAGAGTAGTCCTGGAGTTCTAGATACAGAAGATCCCCTGATGTGCAGACCTTTCCTTCATCCGCAGACCTATCAACTGTCCTAGTCATCATTTCTTATTCCGACATCTATGGTTAAGCCCTATACCGAGATCTCTGGTCGTCCGCCGGATTGGTTGGGTTGTGTTTGGCAGTGTAGCATAACTTGTTGGTTCCACAACAGGAACTACGACATCTATGACTGGGAATTACTTGCCATCATCCACGCCTTGAAGATGTGGCGTCATTATTTACAGGGAACAGGTCACACCACCACCATTTTCACCAACCACAAAAACCTCACATACTTCTGGGAGGCACAAAAACTCAATTGCCGGCAGGCCAGATGGCTCCTAGACCTTGCTGATTTTGACTTCCACCTCCGACACACCCTGGGCCCCACCCTAGCCACCCCAGATGCCCTATCACGATGACCAGACCATATTGTGGCCGACTCTGACAACAAACACATCACCCTCCTGCCCCCCTCCTTGTTTGTCAACCTTGTTAATGCCGACCTCACCTCTCACATCCGAGATCAAATGGCAGCCGACCCATTTGCCACTGATCTCCTCAACTGCCTCAACCCCTCGACACCCATCCACCTCTGCCCCTGTCTCAGGTTATTTCAACAGCGCGACAGCCTTCTCTCTTATCAACAGTGCC
>JBBPJS010000460.1:0-16466 GCA_038088835.1 Singerocomus rubriflavus | reverse complement strand
TTTTATGTACGTTCTTCCCTTTGATGCATGTCCGAACCAGCATCGTGATGCGCACGTGTGGCATTCTAGTTGTGCACGTATATCCTGGCATTTTTGCTGTCGTTGGTCTGTCTCGTGTCGTTGTGTCAGCGATGAACCTTTTGTCGAGCTGGTCGCAGTCGATCCGAGACAAGGAGTTCCTGGTTGAGATGCGGTTGCAGAACCTCGAGTCGGACAAGACGGAACAAAAGACGGACGACAGGAAGGCAGAGGTGCCCAGAGCGGGCGTGATCCGGGCAGAGAGGGCACCCGTGGAGAACCGATGAGACCGGATGTATATACATATATTAGCTTACCATAACGCGCTGGCAATTGCATCGTACGTAGACCCACTCGTTCGTTGGTTTATTCACTCATTTTGTCGTCCGATGTCGCGCGATTCGGACGTGTGTCGGGTTTCGTGTGTACGACACGTCATTGACGTGAATGCGGATACACATGGGTTTTTTTGTGGCACCGGGGGAAAAGCACAAACATTGGGCGCGGAAGCGACCAGCTGCGGGCGTGGGCGGCGGACAAGGAAACAAGCGGGATCCAACAATTTTGGCCGCTGCACGGGATCCGGTCGTCGTAGGAGATCCCGTCACTGCCAAGTTGCACACGACCTATCATGTTCACTTTTTTTTATTGTGGTCATTTTTGGGCATGTACAACTGTGTTCCGTGAACCGCAGGCGTGTTGAAGCGTTGGTGGATTGACGGACTGGCAGATCGTGAACATGTCTCAAAAGTCTCTTTTTTTTTTTTTTTCTTGTTTTTCCCGGCCCTTCTCCACTTACATACCCCGTTAAACGCACGATACACGCGGCATGACACCGGACTCGTGAGGCTAAACATTTCTCATTCTCATGTTTTTTTCCCCCTCTTGACAATGAGTGATTATTGTAGTCTGCAAGAGTCACATCCAACTGACAAGGAAAAGCGCGTTCTGAACGCCCTACGGGAAGCGTTCGCAAAGATGCTACAAAGAGGGGTAGCAACGGCAAGGGGGGGGGGACGGACACCAATATGAGCCTTGTGCCCGACGTTATCGCAAGTACGCCCTTGCCCTTGAATACGGCGATAGGACATGGGCGTGGGCACGTCATATCGAACAAACGTGGTTTCTAGAAAACAAAATGGACGCACATGACAATGACATGTGATGATCTCACGCTTCAGGTGAAGATGGCGTCTGCAACGCAGTTGACGTCCAACGGGAGTTCCGTGCTCAGAGGAGGGAAACCGGAACAAGAGGCAACGGGGAGGAAGGGGGAGGGGGAGGAGGACCTAGCCTAGTAGAGGGAGGTACGGTAGGGAAGGGGGAATGTTTCAAACTTTAGGGCGAGAGAGGGTTTGGAGATTTTTTTTTTTGGGGGGGAACGCGGGTTTCGCACCTGTCCCGTGGCCCTTGGAAGTCGGGAGGAGCCGGCCGAGAGGGAGAAGGAGGGACGTCTTGGAGTGACGTTGAGCACTTGTATGGGGCGGTGTTGAGTACTCCGTGTGGCTGTTACGCAACCAGCGCGTAGGTGAGTCTTCCAAGAGAGAGAAGCGTAAACGTGCGTGCGATGTGTCCAGGGTGTCGACTGGTCCGGTGTCCCGAAGGCTGAGCATAGCTCGGCGGGGCTGAAACAGGGGCCTAACCGAGATGGGCAAACATGCAGGGACCAGGTCATGATCGATACGAGTACATAGCGGAGGAAAAAAAAAAAAAGAGGCGCTGACAAGTGTTGGATCAACGTACCTTATCGCCGCAATATCTCGCTGGGGCTAATTGAGGCAAGAGGTGTGGGCATGGTCAGATTCCAGAAGCAATGCGCCGTTCCCGACTGGTTCTGAACCTGACACGTCGACTCAATGCAACAAGGTCAAACGTCGTCGCTACACACATAGCACGACAGGGCAAAACACACTCGACGAGCACAGGCAAAATTGACTCGTGAGGTTTCATGATAAGCCAGCACAGGCCAGCCGCATTTGCCCAAGACGGTGATCGGCGTCTCCAACGACGCGGTGAGATATTCTGTAAACGATTGCACGTTTTTGTCATTTTCAAGCCTAGTGCCTGGGTGGCAAGGACCCTTGGGTCCTGTGTGTGTCAACTTTCTAGGACCCTGTGACACGCTCGTAGTTCTGCTTTGCTTTTCTTTCTATTATTCGGCCCCTGTTTCGAAGAAATGGAGACCCCTTTCTGATGCACACAGCGCTCCACCACTCTTCAGCCCTAGATTTGGCGACCACGATGGACGGACGGTCACGAGCCACGGGACCGACCATGCTTTTGAAAAAAAAAAAAAAACGGCCGTTGGAGAAAACAAAAAGAGAGATGCGGATTCCCACCTCTGTGGGATAACCCCATTACGCTCGTACCCCGAGACGGGTAACCGAGGCCCAAGACAATGGAGATTGGGGATCCTCCATGTCCCGTCGAACAGAAAAGACAAGGTGTTTGGGGTACTTACAAGCAGGGATCACCCCCGATCGGTAGGCAGCAAGTTAGCGGGCAGTGCTGCCTGAGCAAGACGCCCGAAAGAGATGCCATAGTACGACTGTACGTGATTGGGGTCATATGCATGGCGACCCTCGGAGCAATCAAGGTCCTGGCGGTGGTCAACACGAGGTTCGAGTAAACTAGGCCATACGCGGTTTCTCTCTGCCCGTATTGTTTCCCCCCCCCCCCCTCAACAAGCTCACAAGTCAGGAGGAGAGGGACTGCACAGCCACAGCTAGGGACTTTGTCTCCGCGCCACTGTCGACGAGCTCAGCCTCTACCCTGTACCAGAGCCACCACAGCGATTCAGCCTCGTATCACGTTCCACTACGGGAACCGCCGTCGGGGTCACTCCCATCCTACCTTTACGTGGTACACACCACCCAGCATCACCAGTGAACACCCCCACACCACCCCCGACTAACCCTCCAAAGTACCACCATGACGGTCAGTTCTCGCGCTCACTCCCTTCTCCTACGTTGCACGATAATGCCAACGAGCAGGACCTCACGTTCTGCTACCTTCACATGTCCGAGCATGACCTCAAGGTCATCGACACGATCGACACGCTCGAGTATATCTCGGGTGAGATGTCCGACGACGGTGCGATGCCACGGCCACTCGTTTCACACTCGCCGTGAAGCTTTTACCCGTAGATCTCGATATCCCCGCGCACATGGTACCACCAAACCCCGACGATTCTGACAGTGTGTCTCGTTCACGCGCACTCCAGGGCCACGTTCCGGATTGACCTCTCTCTCTCTCCAGTCCTTCCTTCACAGGTGCACCCCTCCTACCCCTATGGTAATCCCACAAACATAAAGCATCCCGCCGCCCGACCGAGACCCCCCTATGATCCCACTTCGCGTGCCTTGTTCGAGGACATGGGTTACGGTGGCGGCGGCGTTAATGGTGCGTTACGCTGGAAGGATCTGGCCCTGGAACAGTTGCTCCCTGTCGACGAAGAGAAAGAGGAAATGAAACGCGCAGCCGAAGCAAGAAAAATGGCCAATGTAGCAACTGGTCAAGCACACCATCATCCACCACCGCAACCACCTCCACCGCCAACGGACACAACAGACCAGACCATGGAGGACGAGGACGAGGATGAGGACGGCGAAGAGGAAGAGGAAGACGGCGAGGGTGATAGTAGCACTGACCACGACGAGAACGAGCTCGACGGTAGCGAAGACGAACGAGTCACGCATAACGGTGATGACGACTACATCTAAGACACAGCATCCACACTACCTATCGACTCCCTACCATCGCCACGAGCGCATCGCCCACGTCCCCGTGAATGAGGTCTTTTGTGTCCACCTCGTGTTCAATTACCCAGTCGTATGCTTCTAGCAGACGCGTGTCTGTCAATGGAACAAAATGGTCCGCCAGAAGACGGATGATGTTGCTGACGCGTGAAATGGCAATGCGCGTTGGAGTATTGATCTCCTGAAGGGGAAGTGAATCTACCACTAGAGGATGGAAGGAGGCTTGCTTACGTCGTTTTGGTTGGAGTAGACGGCTTCTGCATCGAAACCTTGGTCCCCGTGGTCGCCCTCTTGGACATGTTTGCTGACCCATATGTACCCGTTCAATCCGAGAATCAGATCGACCCCACAGGGCAGTGAAATAAAGTGCGATTTTAGGCGACGGATCAAGGCAGACGGAACGACGACCAGTTGGCCGTTTCGCAGCTAGGTGGGTCGTAAGTCCAGAAGCGTGTCCATGCGGCAACCCCAGCTCGACCGACCTTGCCATACTTGAGTGAACGCGTGTGCAGCGACATGGCGCCGTCTGAAAAAAAGGCCTGGACCTCTGCAACGAGGAGATCCCCTTCTTCAAAAAAGGTCCGCATTTGGAGCTCATCGCTTTCCAATTTGCGGCGCTAGAGACCAAAATGACCTCGTTCATCACGGAACTGTTCAAGCGAGAAAAAAAAAAGAGACATGCCTGAACACCTCCAGGCAGATTGACGGACGAGAGCATCAATATAGCCTCCTGGCGACCATTTGCATCCACCTTCCAACGCCGCGGCTGGACCTATCTCCATTTCGTCATTATTGTTTCGTTTTTGCACCCCCCAAATAATAATAATAGTAATGATACATGAAATGAGGCGATTAACTGATGGAACGCTCAAGATCCGGTCAAACTGACGGACCTCAGTAATGCGTCCCACCACGAGATCGCCGACTTCTGGACTGTACCTTGAAATGGGCTCAGATAGGGGCTGTGGCATGCCGTGAGTAGAATGGAAAGTGGATGTGGGTCTCACCTGGTGCGTACGGCACGAACAGTGACCAGTTTGTTCACGCGCTCCACATTGCCTGCGACGGAGGCGATTACTTGCTCTTTGTCCACGTACGTCCCATGACCGCTGGCATGCTCCTAATTCATTCTACGGCGATCGAGAAGAGATGGGACAAGGTGTCGAGCTCACCGCATCGAGTCGTGTGCCGAGGTGATCGTGTCGCCTGGATAGGTCAACCTGGCAGTCGTATCCGGATCGTCGACGTCCATGAGGTCCACGACGTCCGGGTGGTGGCGTGTTGCGAGATGGCGCGTGCGATCTGGAGGCTGCGGGAAAGAAACAAAAGACATCGTCATGGGCATCGTCAAAGTGGTTGAGTTGACCGGTATGGTTTAGACACGTATGTTTACGTAAGCACAGAATCTGGCAGTGTCCTCTTCTTTACCCGCCTCCGTGATCTGCCCGCGCTCGCTGGTGCTTATCCGATAGCAAGGTGCCCGTGTACTTGTGTGCAGGTCGCCGCGTCGAACCGCTGCAGTTCACGAGAACGGAGCCCTTCCTACCAACACCGCGCCAACTCCGGACATGAACAATGATCGCCATCAGTCGGATGGGTAGCAACAAACTGGGGTGCTCCAAGGCACACACCTTCTCTATTCAACGGACTATGTAAACAATATTCATATGGTCAATACCGATAAGGGAAACAAGGGATAGGCCGGGCTACATTGGATAGCGAAATAAATAAATAAACACAATATGAGCTCTAGACTTCCTTGAGCAGGGAGGGTCAGCGTTGGCAAGGCGCAGAGGGGAGAGAGCGCTCACGAGTGGGTCTTAAGTACAAATAAGATACGAACGCGATGGACGTCTACTTGTAGGCAAGGAAATAGGCGGATAGTGCTGGCAAGTCGTTTGACCCGGCATCGGAGTAACCCTGCCGTCGTGATCCGTTGAACTTGAGGACGATGACGGTCCCGCACCACGCCTTGGCGGCTGCGCCGGAGGTAATGTGATAGATGGAGCGGTTGATAGGGCCGCCGCATGACAAGGCGGTGGGGGAGTACCATAAATGGAGAGGGAACCTGAGTGGCTCGCCATTGAGTCCTTGGGTCAAGACAATGCTTTCCGCCTGGCCATCGGCAAAGTGTCCGCTAACGAGTGGCTGTGGGCAAATGCCTTGTGACGGAACTTGTGATGGTCGGCATTTGACAGTCACGATTCGTGGGCGCTCTGCAGAGGGGTCAGTAACGGCATGTGTGTACGGGCGACGAACGCGTCGCAATTGAAACATGCCTTCTTCTGGGGCGAAGAGGATGGCAGACACCGTGATTAACTGCTGCTCCGCGGGAGGTGGAGTAGCGATGATGTTGCAGTTCTGCGCGTGTGCTGCCGGAACGCATTCCTTGCGATGGCGGGGCCAGTCCTGGGGGACGTTTTCCTTTACGACAAGTCGCGTGACAAGAAGACGAGGGATGCTCACGCTTCGGAGGTGTTCCGGGGTACAGTACCACGTTGCTTGACAGCGACTACACCACATGGACGTCGGCCTGGAGCAGACCATGCAAGGGTGGTGAATGAGAGGAACGGGATCCATGTGAGAGAGCAAGCGAGTGTTTGAGGAGGACAGGAGAGATGAGCTGAAGAGTCCGGCTAGACCAGAGGGTTTAAATACGTTCGACAATGAGCAAATCCGCGTGACCCTTGAATAAGGAACGCGTCGCGAAGCACGTTTAATGTGTGAGAGCTGGAAAAAAAAAAAAAAAAAAAAGAGGGATTGAAAGCCCTTCGGGCATATTACATTACATTTGCCCAGAAAGTTTGGGAAGCCGAGATCTCGGTGCACTGAGGCAGTGTAGATCCAACCAGGCACGGTAGGCTACAGACTTGTGCACGACAGCCTGAGGCCCTGAGCGGTGTCCAAGTTGCGAACTGGGGCTACGAGAACGCACTCGGGGCTGACGAAAACGACGGGCGCGTGAAGGGGCGTCATGGCGCGCTGAATTCGGGAGGACGATCAGTACGATCCGTCTGCTTAAGTAATCGAAACAGGTTTCAAAAAGCAGAAAAGTGACAATGAGGCAAGGGACGACGAAACATGGACACGGATAACGCCTGCGCGCACAGCGGTCATGCCTGGAGGGTTGAAGTGCGTCCGATGGGCGCGCTGTGCACTGTTCAGCAGAGCCTGGATCGGAGACTTGGAGTGGGAGCACGAGGTCCTCAGCTCGTAGCGGCGGTGACAAAGTGACGTGACGGGCACGACTGAATGGTCGTCTAGCAGATCAGGTTGGTGGTCCCCCCCGCTCGTCGCCATCGTCGCTCCCCGCCTGCTCAGCGGGTACACGTGACAACACCCGGAGTCGGCGCCGATGCCGGCCGATCCTCCGGCCTACTCGACTTGTCACACCCGTCACACCGATCTGCCCATCCCAAGACCATCATGTCGGACGACGAGATGAACATTGACGAGGGTCTGTCCGTCGTCCTAATCTACTTGCTGCACATCCTCACCTTGCTCTCCAGTTGCCAATGCGGGCACCGTCCGACGCAGAGGCAGGGGATTCCACAACACCGCAGGCAAGTCATCGCTGTCAAGCTCTCTGCCCCTCTGACCACTGCGCCATCGTATCAGGTGGAAACGACGGCACCGTGAATGCAGAGGCTACTTACGACAGAGTCGAATCGTCTCACATCAAGGACTCGGATACCCGTGCCGCTCGCTGTGCGTCTCCTTGGCCCGCCCTATCGCTCGTTTGTGCGCCCACTCATTTCCGTTGCGATGCACAGCCGTAGAAGGTTGGATTGTCTTGGTCACCAATGTGCATGAAGAGGCAACAGAGGAGGACGTCACGGACAAGTTTGCCGAGTTCGGTGAAATAAAAAACCTGCATCTCAACCTGGACCGCCGCACGGGCTATGTCAAGGTGCGCGGTAGAGTGCCTTGTCGCTGCGCACACGCTCACGCGTTATGAAATTAGGGCTATGCGTTGGTCGAGTATGAGACCATGGCAGAGGCACAGGCAGCCATCGATGGCGCGTCGGGAACGCCGTTGTTGGAACAGATCATACAGTGTGACTACGCATTCGTTCGGCCACCACCCTCTGGTCCAAAGAAGGGTCGAGGAAGAGAGGCACGTGGGCGGAGTGCGAGCCCTTCCCGGAGATAAAAAGACCCATGTTATTCTGTTGCTGTCTTTTCTTTTTTTTTTATTTTTTATCGACACTGTACCGTCGTTGCTTGGCAAAACGCGTGCTGTTGCATGAAAACACGGTTTTTCTCAGCCCAACTGCGATGCTAGGATGGCTCCTTGTCCGTCGCGCCTGCCGGATCATCCAACGCCGGAAACGCTCATTTCCGACGGCTTGTGGTTGCCAGGGCTTCAGCCTGGAACACAGCTTGGTCTACCAACGATCCCCCCCCCCGGTGTACCTTCCAAATTTGGGTGCAAGAGGGAGGCGCGCTGAGATCGAATTCAGTTCGCACGGGGGGAGGGGTCGTTTGTGCCACCAGCGCGCCCTTGTTGTGGTTCCAAACACTCGTTGCTCGGACGCGCCAGGATTCTACACAACGATGCCGCGCATTGCAGAGGCTATGTCCGAAAGTGATGTCGAACTCATTCACACCGGGTCGACGAAGAAGACGTACAGCTCAAAGAAACGACGAATGTCCGCCTCTGAATCCGACGCAGACCAGGCAGCCAAGGAGACACACGAGGCACCTGAGGACACCGCGGCAGAGGGCGACGAGGAAGAGGAGGAAGAGGAAGAGGAAGAAGAGTTTGAGATTGAAAAAATTCTCGATGCAAAAAAGGGACAGTTTCCTGGAGTGAGTCGTCTTTGCCGTGCATCATTTACCCCGTGATCACGAACCGCACGCGTCTCCTCTGTGACCAAAGGGTCGGATGGGGTATTTCGTCAAGTGGAAGGGTTACGGTGATGAGCATAACAGTTGGGTGGATGAGCGAGATGCGGGGTGTGTGGCCTCGTTCACCTTCCTCCTTCCCCATCTCGCTGATACTCGTACAGTAATGCAAAGGAGGTGATCGATATTTTTTGGGCGGAGAAGAAGAAGAGCAAGACTGGCCCTCGCAAGTCAGACACTACCAAGTCGATCCACAAACCTGCTGAAAAGTCCCCGAAAAAGCCCATCGCTGGCATGGAGTCGTCTGCCGAACCAGACGGTGCTGCAAAGAAGCGTGGGAGACCTAAGAAGGAATCGTTGCCATCAGATAAACAGGGTGTACAAGACGGAGATGAGAGCGAACAGAGGATAAAGAAAAAGCCTCGGAAGAGCAATGGTCACGCCGGGCGGGACAAGCCTGAATCAGAGGACGGGGAAATATTTACCTCTATGAAGAAACACATGAAGGTGCCTTCATGGGAAGACCTCATCGAATCGGTCGACACGGTCGAACGGGAAGACAATGGCGAGCTCTATGTATTTTTCACTCTGTGCGTGATCCATTTGCCGACAGCGCGCATTTGTGCTTACGGCATCCGTAGCAAAGACCAGAAGCGCGTGCGAGAGAGCTCTGGTATCTGTGCAGAAAAGTTCCCTCAAAAGGTCTGTCGTCGCTAGCGCACATTCCAACAAACACTGACAGTGCTCTTGCTTCAGCTGATCAGGTTCTACGAATCAAATCTGCGGTGGAAAACAGAGAGCAATTCGGTGGATGCCGAGTGATTCCAGATATGTCTTCCGCCACTCGGACCCCCCCGGCCTTGCCTATTCTTACAGATGAATATGATTTTTTGAATTTTATGTTATCCATGCTCGATTGGATTGTCTCCACTAAGTCATTTCCAAGAATGTCCCATCAGGTGAGTCAAAAGGGGGTACAGTCTTGTCGCCACGACGTCGACGTTGACGAGATTGGCCTGCGATTAGCTCCAGACGCGACGCTCGGGACCCGCTGCGTCACGTCATCTACAAACCCTTTGAGAAACGACTGGCGCACAGAATAGGCAGTCGGTTCCTTGCTCTCTGGTACTGGTCAGGCAAGGCTTCGCTTACATGTCGTACGTATCCTGAGTCCAACACGCTCCCCGATGCACACGACAGCGCCACACGGAGGCAATCTTGTAGAAATCTCTCTTTATACTGTTCGTATCCAGGTACCCCAGCACGATAGACGCGTCCTCGTCGACACCTGCTGCCATGATGTCCGTGCGCAGGGTCCGTGCTTGGACGAATGCACAGCCCGCCGAGGGTGCAGTTGCCATGTGGGTGCCATGTGTAGTCCCGACCTGGATGTAGCGCCTGCAGGGACCACGAGGGTCCCGCGTCGGTCGCATGCCCGCCCTCCTCTGGATCCCACGTCGTCCCCCACGCCAGGGTACCCACATCCGCCGACGCCATCTCTCAGGACAAATAATACGTACTCCTAGTTGCTGCATAGCCATATCCAGATCATTCGTCCAACAACGTAGCAAACACCTTGTCTTCATATCACCATCATAGCTCCGTGCGCTGGATCTCCGCGTCCCCTTGCACGTCCCGCACGAGACGAGACACCGCCTCCTCCGGATCAACTTGCGATCCGCCCAATGCACCATCTCCCTTACCCTCAACCTTGCCCAACTCCTCCCGGCTCCGGCCGATAACCACCGGCGGGACAAAATCCCGCTCTCCAGCATCCTTGCGTGGCACGGATAGAATGGTCGCTTCTGGCTCCACCTCCACATCAGGTTCGACGCTGGCCTCCTCCTTTTGTGCAACACCGTTGCCGAAGCTGTTAAATGCACGCTCGCCTTCCCGCTTGATCCGACGCAGCCTTGTTTCAAACCCAATCACCACGTCCTGAACTTCGGATTCTAGGTCTCTGAAAATTGGGCGCATCGGATTGGTTACCATTACCCTGGGATGCGTCCCATTTTGTATGGAGGCGGCCTCCTGAGCATACTGCTCGCTAGCTATGCAAGGCACCATCAGTTATTCGTTACGTACTTGAACGTGCTGAAATCAATACCGACTTCCTACCAGGGCGTGGTATCGCTGCCAATCGTTGTACGTTACATCTTCCAACCAGGCGTAATCGAGTCCCAGATCTAGCTGGCCTTTCTCTGCGACATCGCGCACTGCGGCAGTCACTGTGGCGACCTGTAGCGTATTTGACGAGTGTCAATGTCAAGGGTAAGAACAAAATATTTGTCTTTACGAACCTCTTGAAGTTCCTTGTCAAGCACGATCCTGTACCACGCATTGACGACCCCCTCGGTGTCCGACAAACGTTCGATAAACTTGTCGTGCACACGTTTGGCGACACGATCCCAGAGCGCCAGTTTCTCGTCCGACTTGCGATTTTCCCCTTTAAGATTCCTGAGATAAATCTCTGCCCCTTTAAGATATTTCTCCGCCTCATTGACGAGCTCCTCGATTGAACTGCGCACTTGGACAGACGACGACAACTCAGCGGCAGCCACCGCACGCAGATCACCCAGGCGGCTCTGGAGTTGCGCAGTGCTGCGCTCCATCTGTGCTTCAAGTTCTGTCTCCCACTTGGCGTGACGAGCTTCGATATCGGCGCGCTTGCGTGCCATTTCCTCCGCCTCGAGACGAAGTCGCTCTGTCCTCTCTTCCTCAGTCTCTACAGGCGGGCTGAATAAGCCAGGATTGTACTCTTCGGAACTACCGGGATTTCCTAGCGGTTCGTCAAGTCCCAACTCGGCATAGAACGCGTCAACGTCAATGTCGTCCTCAGTGTATGTGCTCGGCAAAGGGACGGTCGCTGACGGAGCCGGGACAGTGACTTTGGTCGGTGTCAATGAAGCCGAGGACTCGGTGGGCTCATCAACAGCGGGAGGTGCCCGTGACGACAATACGATGGTTGATGTCACCATCGTCAGGGACGTAGCAGAGTCGCATTCCTCTACGAGTGCAGATGTTGGGAGCTCTGATTCATGCAAGGTCTCCGCACTCAGGGGAGGCTCGCTAATCGTCGGTGTGCCAACGAGTTGCGTAGATGACTCTAGCTTTGGAACCAGTTGGGACGTCGGCTGTATGAATGTGTGGGATTCCATGTCAACTGTTTCATGGACGCTAAGCGATGATAATGTGGGCGAGACATCAATCTGCTTGGGAAGGGAGGTGGCGTGATAGGCGGAAGTGAAGGAATCGGTAGACAAGACATCAGTTGGCTCGTGATTCAGCGTCTCCGAGGTCGTGAGCGGGGCGTCTGACGATAGCGATCTAGGGCCAGGCGCGGTTTCATGTATGGCCTGTCTCCCCCGGCTAAGCTCCTTTACTTTCTCCCACATCTTGGCAACATGAGGGTCAACAAACTTGTGGCGCTGTTCTCGAAGGAGCAGAGCAAGCCGTTGGAGCAAATAACCCAGTCTTTTCGCCAACGGAGCAGCATAAGGTTTTGCCGTATAATATGTTTCCTGTGTCTTTGCTACCGCCATAAGGAGATATGGCTGTGCTTGACGCTGCCACCGTTGAAGATTGTAGGCCGCCAGACGAGCACGCGGTACGATACGTTGTTCATATTGTTGAGTAGCCCGTTGGCGATAAGGTTCCAATGTAGACCGAACGCGTTGGATACGAGGTGTGACATGTTTATCCCAATGGGTAACAACATACTTGTGCCACTGGGGAACGACGCGTTTGTTCCATTCTGGGACGATATATTTTTCCCATCGAGGGACAACACGGAGGTTCCATTCTTGCCGAGTGCGATGAAGGATCGGGGTCGTTATTTCGATGGCGCGATGAACATAGGGTTTCACACGTTCGATATGAGGGGAAACAGAGGCGTGAGCAAGCACGGCTTGTATGGGAGGAACGACGTAGGGATCAAGTACGATGCGCTTGTACTCTGTCAAGCCGCGACATATCGGAGATTGGAGGTGTGTGTCCTGTGGGCAAACGGAGAACATGTAGACGGTGAATGCGAGGAGGAGTAGCCTGGTGAGGAAGTCAAGGAACGCTTGAAAATTGGATTTTCGGCGTTTGTTCTGAGAGCGGTCAGAAACGATATCATGACGGAGCGAAGAGAGCACTTGCCTTGCCGTGTCGTCTGGACTTCTTGGATTTCTTTCCCGAGTTGTCCTGCAACGAAGACAGTAAGCCCCTCAAGTCTAGCACATGAAACACAAAAGATGGTCCGAACTGTCGTAGGGATATGATCGAAGAGAAACAAAGAGCCGAACAACTTCCAGCCCAACGGCGACCATCCAAAGGGTTTGCATATGCATAAAAGACCAGTACTCACAAGACCGCCATAGTGATCGTGGTTACCATTGGAAGATTCAGATGTCGCGGCCACGCTGGAGGCAGAATTCCTCGGGACATCCCTTGTAAGTGAAGTTCGGGGCAGAGGACGTTGTGCACTCTGGAAGGAGGGATTGCGTGTCAGTGGTTGTGGAGGCACAACCGGTGTTCTGCGAGTGACGACCATTGCCGTCGTTGCACGTTTATAGCGTTTTTAGAAATTTATTCGGTAAGAAATAAGAGGGTGGTGAGTAGATAGAGTAGTGGTCAAACGGAGGAGCACATCAATGGCCGCAATGATTGGCCGAGCGAGAAGTGGGTATGTCTTAATTTTATTCGGTTGTGTTGAACGTCCTTTGTGGCCCTCTTAGCAGCACAGCCCCAAAATGATATAAGCGAACCAACAGGAGATAATTTACCCGACGAGATCACAAGTATTATGTAATTTACAAGATGTACTTAAATAAATGGTGATCTTCGCGAGCTCTTGGTTAATCTTTCGTCTACACGACCATCTTCTCGTCAAGGACGTCGTCCGTTTTACTGGGTCGTCATGCTCAGTCGGCTACCCATCAGGGTCACCTATGCTCGCAAAAGGAAACGTGTCCAGAGCACATGCAAGAAATTGTTGTCGTCCCCGTTGGAGGTTCTACCACCAGATATAGACGACCTCACCCGCACCCAGATGGCCCGTCGTATGCTAAAGCGGTCCCGCCGTGTCTCCCTCTCTGAACAATTGGAAGACAAGAACGTCGACGATATCCGAGAACACCTTGCGAAAAGGATCAAATGTACCCAGGAGTGTGTTTCGAACCATGACATCGTGGCCTCTCAGGGTGATGTCACGTTCCAGACACCATCTTCCTCTTCACGGTTTGTACACGAGTCTGCCGTCGTGAAACCACTGGTGCCGGAGCAGCTATCGCCAGTTCCTATTGCCAAGCGCGTTTTGTCTCGTACCAGCTCCAGAAACCTCAAAGAAAACAGTGCGCAATCCCGAATTCTTGCATCGCCGTTTAGCAGCCGCCCGGGCTCAGCTGCTTCGTCTCCCAAGCATCAAGGCAATGGACGATCTTCCGGTCGGGTTTCGCGTAGCTCCCTCCATACAAAATCCCGTACCCTTTCAGGAGTTTTCAAAGAAAGTGTTCGACATGTTTCGCGGAAAAGTTCTACTATATCGCTCAAGGATACAAGTGGAGAGCCTTCCGGCAAGCATATCAAACACCAGCGCTATCCTTCGAGTCCTTCGACCTCGTATATGCGCTCCCAATTCGCACAAGAAGACTGGATCGCACGTCCCAGGGCACCTCCCCGCACTTTTGACGGCTATGATGAGGTCCATTCGCGTGGCAGACCTGTTCATAGTAACGCCACGTTTTATATTGATCGACCCCTGTCCTGCTCGACTCCGGCTAAATCGCGACTGCGGAAACTGCGTGACGTGCACGAACGTCAGACCAGAGCCGATAATTCTCGTGCCTACTCTCCGCGCAAGGTCCCCAAAGAACACAGCGATCTCGATATCGATATGGTGGATGGCACAGTAGCTCCACGACGCCGGATCATCCATCTATCCGAGAACAGTATATTTTCATCTTCTGATGATTTCACAATCGTGTCACCTGCCACAAACAATGTTTTAGTCGCGGAAAGGAACGATGCCACCAGCCGGGACGACGCACCAGCCCGTATTACTCGTCAAGCTCCTGCTCATCATGAAGGGTCTCAAGCTGGTCATACCCTAACTGGATCCTTTATCGCAGAGTACGATGTTCCCCTGTCCGACTCGGCCTACTCCCCTATGTCGAACAAGAGGCTTTGTCTGGAGAGTGCACCTGAGCTCTCTGCTGGGGAAGAACTCTTTTGCTTACCTGGAACCAGTCCCGCGCATGGGCAATGCGTCGTTCGTACGTGTAAAGACACTGGCGCACTAACTCCGCCAGCCTCGCCACCCAGAACCACAACTTCTTGTCCCCCTTGTCCTCCCTCGAGCCCTGCTTTAGACTTGGCGCTGGAGTTGCGATCAATGGACATCTGTGGTATGTCTCCGAAGTAATATAACTATTTGATCGCCCCTGGTCACTTCTTATACACCATTTGTTTGACCTCACCGTCGAACATATACCTCTCCATAGCTGCCGCCTTACTAAATGAAGTGTCCGTTATTAACTGTATGCCGAGCAGGTAATCCGGACATGCGCTTGGACGGACAGAGGAGTCGCCCACCTACGTCCATCCCTCTTCAAATGCGCCTTCGTTCTCTGCAAGGCGAGCGCGACGAATCCGTCACGAAGACGTGTGCTGAAAGAAGGTCTGCTCGGGACCGCGCAGGGACGATTCGTGCCTCCGATTTTGCGAAACCTGGACCTGGAGTTCCCTTTGGATCGGCGATTTCTTCACTGTCCAACGTGCGACGAACTCGATCTGGTACCGTCGTTGCCATACACTCGAATCTCGCTGCAAAATGTGCAGGACCATCCAACCGGGCTGCTAAAGACGCGCCCACTACTGTACTTGGGATTGACCACTCTGGATCCGAATCTGAGTCCGATGATGAGTTATTGCTAAAAGACGCGTGGGTCGAGGATCTGGAGTACCTTGGTCTTGCGGTGCCTCGATATAGGAAGGCCACAGACGAGATGAATCTGGGTGGGTTGTGGCAGGGCGTGGCGCGTGGCCCTCCTTGTCGACTAGGGCTGAGGAGACGGTAATCGGTGAGGATACCCACGCGTATCATCTTGTTCCTTTTTCTCCCTCTTCCGTCCATCGTGTCTGACTGACTGGTCTTCTTGGTGCATGAACCATATTCGTTGGTGTTTTGTCGTCTTTGTTTTCTTGCTGTCTTCCCTGGCGTTTTTGAGCTCACAGAGAGAATCGATACATTTTCCTCACTGCTCTGAGAGTCGCTAAAATTTGGACACGCGTATGATGTACCGTGTTAATGATCCCCCACACAATACAGTACTGTATATGACCATGGCCCCGTGATATAACCAAAACAAGAAAAAAGACAAGGGCAGATAACGCAGAACACACCCTACAAGTAGCCAGATATCGAGACACAAGACCACAGAGACATGCCAAAAGATAGAAAGTAAACACAAAAACATACTTGTACATGCTACAACATCTTGCGCAACACGCGCAGTTGGAGAAACAGAATAGCGTAGAGCACAGGCATAGATCTAGACGTATGGGGGAGGGGAGGAGTTCCACAACAACGCTGTCAACGACAGTCTCCGATGGGTGCGTATGTGGTCGGAAGTGGAGGGTGTTGCCTAGGTACGTCCACGAACGACTAGCCCGCCATCCCAGACGCCGACGTTCCAGCCATCTCGCGCGAGTGCGTTGCGGACGGCAGGCTTCAGAACGCTGACGCCATGAGCAGAGTGCGTTCCGCGGCCAGTGATGATCTTCAGAGGATTCGCTGAGCAAGTCCCAAACGCGCCCCAAAAGGGCAACAGCAACAACAAAAAGAGGAAGAAGGGGGAA
>JBBPJS010000459.1:0-16495 GCA_038088835.1 Singerocomus rubriflavus | reverse complement strand
AGTTTTGGGGGTTAATAAGAGCATAGTTCCTATCCTCCTCTTTGGGATAGATGTCCTAGCATTTAGTGAGGGAATTAGGCTTCACACCTAACTTTCCTAGGTGGAATTGAATGATCATATTGAACTGTGAAAGGAACTCTGACCACCAGGCTTGGTGTCAAGTGAGGAGTTTGGAGGTGGTGAAATACTCCAAGTTCTTGTGATCTGTTACTACATCAACTGGAGTTCCAGAGCCCTCAAGGTAGTGCCTCCAAGTTCTGAAGGACTCAAAAATGGCAAGCAACTCCTTGTCATGGATGTTATAATCCAGCTTTAGAGTGGAGAGGGTATAGAAGAAGTATGCTATCAGGTGGACTTCATTGTCCAGGCAGTAGAGGAAAAGGATACCTGTGATGGTATAGTCAGAGGCATCTGTCTCGACAATTAGTGGGGCATTGGGGACCTAGTGGGTAAGGATGGGAGCAGAGGTGAAAGTGTTCTTAAGACACTGGAATATGGAGTAGTATTACGAATTGTGTATGATACTTGGTACAATGACTGCACATTTGCACGAGTACTAACTCATGACTCATCCCTGATCATGTGACCACACCGTCCCTTCACACCTTCACACCTTAACCCTAGTCATGTCTTCACATTTCACAATCTCTCCTTTCACTCATCACGACATCGCTGATCATTCTTCCATTCCAATCTCGATCCCTTTCCTCATTTCCATCCTTACCCTCCGATCGGTACAATCATCTATCAAGATTGCATCTCGATCATGAACCCTGCAGAACCCTTGATGGGATCTCTGCCATGATCCACATCCTCGATCATCACATCTTGTAATCGATCATCCCCTCTACTCTACATGCTGCATCTCATCTCTGCTTCTTCCATTCTTACAGATGAATGCCTAATGTTTTCCTCATGGACACTGCCCTCTTACATTACTTAGCCAATAGCACTAATACTGTATACCCTAGACCCTAGTGTACTGCTTGGTCCATGCACTACTCCTGTACTGTATATAAGAGGTTATGAGTTCAGTCTGTTCCCCCAGCCTAATCCACTTGTTACCTCTCCTACCCTGCCCTTAGTGGTGGCCTAGTGAAGTTAAGACTTGTAAAGGACAGCTATTCACCTACCGGTCCTTCATTGGATCCCTAGAAGTGAGGCACGTCTGGAGATAAAGCTAACCTTTATCCCTCTCCCATTGTACCATCATATCGTCCTAGCAACACCATACTGCCAAACCTATGGCCAGCTAGCCAACTCGTTCAACCACTCATACAGAACCCAGTACCGAGAAGAACGGAATATATTCGTTGTATCAAGAACTGAACCAGAAATACTAAAGATCACGTGACATAGTCTCCATCGTATCGACTACTGATGTTATACCGGCGACCTAGAGAAGCTCTCACTGCTGATAGGTCTTATCATATTACAGAGAACCATTCATAGATATTTAAGCCACGAGTAGCACAGCATCTCTCATTGAAACATATGTTGGGGTTATACAGAACAGACCCACGTATCTATAGTGACACCACCTTCATTCTCAAGGATGGCAACCTGGAATCAGCCACGCGATTACCCAAGGCTCGGAACCCTTGCCTCAAGAGCCAAACACGATTACGCTACATACGATAGGTTGTAGTGTTAGGAGGAAGACAGAACCACGATGCAATAGTTCGTTGGTTATCAAGGACTTGCAAGAGTAGTCCTGGAGTTCATCTATGAAGATGCCCCGACTCAGTCCTCTCCCATATTCTGTATCCCTCATCCCTGCTGTCCAGCATTCTCTCTCTCCAGATATTATCTTGTACGGATTCATCGTATTGTTCCCTGGTTGCCTGCCGGGTTGGTTAGGTTTGTGGTTGGGTAGATGGAACTCTTTGGTTCCGCAACAAGCAGCAGGCTTTGTCAAAGTTCCATGGAGTGCCCTTACATGTGAGGCAAGTGAGTGGAATGACAAGTCTGAAGTAGTTGGCAATGAAACACTGATAGAAGTTAGTGAAACTGAGAAAAGACTGGATATTTCAGACCTTACAGGGTTTAGGCCAATCAACAATGGCCTTCATCTTGTTAGGGGACATTGTAAGTCTGGATGGAGAGAGCTGATACCCAAGGTACTCAGTTGAGTCTGTGTGGAATTCACATTTCTTGGGCTTGACATAAAGTCCATGCTTTTGGAGGCACTGGAGGACTTCCTGAACATGCTCTTTGTGTTTCACACAGTCTTCTGAGAAGATGAGGATGTCATTGAGGTAGACAATGATGGAGACATTAAGAAGATCTGCAAAGGTAGAATTTATGAACTGCTGGAATACCACAGGGGCATTGGTGAGACTAAATGGCATAACAAGCCACTCATATGATCCATAGTGCATGTGGAAGGATGTTTTCCACTCATCTCCATTGGTGATGCAGACCAGGTGATACACATGCCAGAGATTGAGTTTGGTATATATGCAGATGTGGCTAGAGGCATCGAGGAGGTCGGAGATGTGGGGGAGCAGGTAGCAATCCTTCTTCATGATCTTGTTGAGTCTGCAGAAATCTACACAGAGGTGGAGGGAACTGTCCTTCTTGCAAATAAAAAGGACAGAAGTGGTGTGGGCAGAGGAAGAGGGTCAGATGAAGCTGTTAGCTAGGTGTTCGTCAAGGAACATTTGGAGGGACTCAAGCTTGGAGGTGGAAAGGGAGTAGGTGGTGCCTATAGAAGGGGAAGCTCCTTCTTCCAGTTCAATCTTCAGATTGAAGTCATGGTGCAGAGCAAGTTGGGATGCTTTGCTTTTACTAAATACATCTGCAAAATCATGATACTCTGAAGGGACTCTAGAGAAATTGACTGGTTTGAAGTTGACAGAGGCAGAGTGGAGGTCACTTTTAGGCAGGCAGAGCATCATTGCAAACTGCACTGAGCTCTGGAGGCAACATGCAAGTGTGAAGGCAGGTGTGCTAATAAGCATGATGTGCAGAGCCTTGTGTTTGAAGAAGTGCAGTGTATCAGGAGTGTTGGAGTCAGCTGGAGGAGAGATGTCCAGAGGCTGCAGAGTTGAGCTCAGGGTTGCTGGCATGGGTGGTTCTGGTGCTTGAAACGATATACTGCTTGAAACCCAGTCAATCAACAGATTGAAGTGGGTCAGCCAGTTGTGTCCCAGAATGATTGAACATGAGCCATCCAACGGAGTGATGTAGAATGTTGTCAGAGTGATATCACTGAAGGGGAAGCAGATGGAGAGGTCAAGAGCTTGAGTAATGGTGGAGTTAGATGTTCCATCAAACAAATAGAGAGAGAGTGGAGGGATAGAGTAGGTAGAAAGTTCATGTTTATTGACAAATTTCATATCTATAAAACAATCAGAGGAGCCAGAGTCTATCAATGTGGGGATATTAAGCCTTTTAGCAAAACACTATACTTTTGAGTTCACAAAGACAAGGGCTTGATGATATGTAGATACTGTGCAGGGTCTTGCCACAAAAACCACATAGAGAGTCACACAGTAGAGAAGATATGATGAATAGATGGAGGAGTAGTATCCTTAAGGTCTTAATCTACTAAGAGGCAAGTAACCAAGTGGATTAGACTGAGGGGCATTAATTGAAATAGTTTCCATATTTATACTACAGAAAGATGCACATAGATTAGGTGACATCATAGATAAGAAAGACGGAGATTAAAACAATGAGGTAAAACATGAGGCCATCAAATGGAAGAGAAGCACAGAAATGAAAAGAAGGCTTCTTTAACATGGAAACTTAGTGGAAATTAAAGAGGCTATGCCTATGAGGCAGCCTTGAGGCATGACATTATCATGACATCATAGTCTAGACTTGATCATGTAATCAGTCAGGTGACCAGTCACAAGACTTGGTCATGTGATGTGATAAGATAAGATAAAGAAAAAGAAAAGAAAAAGTTAAGAAAAGCATACAATGCATAACACTTTCCTTCTCTCAAGACTCATATTCCAGATGAGTTGGAACATCAGGAACCACTGTAAAGTTTTCATAAGCATTAAAGAGAGAGGTAAAGTTCACATTTTGAAGACGAATATAATGAGGGGCCAAAGAATTTAATTGATGGAAAGCAGCAATCATCTCAGGCATATTCTGCAAGTGTGAGATGGGTTCTCAAGTGTCATCAAAAGAATCCCAGCCCTTCCAATGTACCAGATATTGGAGGGTACCATTATGCATGTGAAAGGCCAATATATGATCAACCTCATATTCTTCATCATCTTCTTCAGTGACAATTATAGGATCTGGATACAGAACTGGCTGGCCAGGTAATGTATCAGTGAAGGGTTTCACTCTAGAAATGTTGACGACAGTATGAATCCTAAGTTGTTTTGGCAAGTCCAAATGCAAAGCATTTGGCAAGATTTCAAGAATCTTATATGGGCCCAACCATTTTTGAGTGAGTTTCTGAGCAGAATAGAAAAGAGTGAGGTGATCAGTAGACAACCAAACTTGTTGGCCTACTGTAGGTGCAAAGGTAATGGGTGAATGTGGTTGTGAAGCCATATTGCTTTAAGTAACCTCTAATGCTTGTTTAATCTCTGAATGCACTTTAGCACATTCAAGTCCAAACTCATTGTCAGCTGTTTCAAACCCAAGCTGAGGTGCATAATTGTGTGTAACAGAAAAAGGAGTGGATTCTGTTGTGGAAGACAGGGTGTTGTTATGATGGAATTGAGCTAACTTGACCCAGTCAAGCCACTGTTCCTGTTTCTTAGCAACAAAAGATTGCAAATATGCCAATAATTCTTGATTAACATGCTCAGATTGACTATTAGTTTGTGAATGGTAAGCTGTAGAAATCTTCTGCGAAATGCCTAGCATTTTGCAAAGATCTGTGGTGAACACAGAGATAAATTGCAGTCCTTGATCAGAGACAATAGAGGATGGGATTCTGTGTAAGCACCATATGTGGTCATGGAATAGTTTTTGCACACAATGTAAAAACAACTTCTTTTGAGAACCAGTCAATGATGATGCAGATAGAGTTGTTGCCTTGTATTTCAGGGAATCCTGAAATAAAATCAATAGATATATCCTTCCAAGACATAGAAGCTGTTGAAAGGGGAAGTGGATGAACACCTGATATGTGCTGTTTCCCTTTTGAGATAGCACATGCCTGACAGGATTGGATATAATTTTTTATGTCCCTTGTGACACCAGGCCATGCGAAGTAACAAGTGAGAAGATGCTTTGTATGACCTTCACCAGAATGTCCACCAACAGGGGAATCATGGCACAAGGTGATACATTGCAGTCTTAATTCTTCAGGGATATATATTTTCTGTTGTTCAGATCAAAAGACTTCTCCATCAAAAGAGAAAGTTGAAGGAATATCATCTGAACATGTTTTTGTGACTTCTTTTATTTTTTCAACAAATGAGGAAGAAAGAGAGATATTGCAAGCAAAACTAGAGAGTGGCAGCACAGTTATGTTGGTATTGATTTTCTCTGCTGCATCACCATAGTCTGGTCACTTAGAGAGAGCATCAGCTCAACCATTTTGTGAGCCAGGTTTATATGAAATCTGAAAATTGAATTCAAGAAGAAACACATGCCATCTTGCCTATCTGGCAGACAAATCTTGAGGTTTCTTCCAGAATTCCAGATTTTTGTGATCTGTCCAGATTTCAAAAGAGGGCAATCCAATTAAATAGTGATGCCACTCTTTGAGTGTGTGAATAATAGCTAAAAGCTCCTTGTCATAGATTGAATAATTATGTTCTTCCTTTGAAAATGAATGAGAATAGAAAGCACAAGGATGCCACAAGTCATCATCACATTGCTGTGACAGGACTGCACTGGTTGCAAGATCAGAAGCATCAGCTTCAATTCTCATAGGTTTTGATGTGTCTGAAAAAACAAGGAGGGGAGTGGAGGTAAATTGTTTTTTTAGCTTGTCAAAAGCTTGCTGTTGAGGATCTGCCCAGCAGAAATCTATGTCTTTCTTTGTGAGACTCATGAGAGGTTTTGAGATCTCAGCAAAGTCCTGAATAAAACGGTGATAGTAGTTGCACAATCCTAGGAAAGATTGTACATCTTTGAGCTTCTTGAGGATTGGCCAATTCATTATTGCATCAATCTTTTCTTTTTGCATTTCTACTCTGTTTTTAGAAACAACCATACCTAGAAAGTCTATCTTTTTCTGAGAAAAATGACATTTCGAAGGTTTAGTGAAAAGGTCATTATCTCTAAGTCTTTGAAGAACTTTTCAAACAATTTTTTCATGTTCTTCTTGTGTAGTGCCTTTTGTGAATATATTGACATCATTGAGATAAATTAATACTATGGCCCACATATCTTCATAGATATCATTCATCATCTGCTGGAAAGTGGCTGGAGAATTAGTGTTATGACATTGCATACATACTTGCACTTGTGCTCATCACTGTACCTTATGACTACAGTGTCATGTGATGCTATGACATCACACTCCCTGATCACATGACCTCTCCATCCCTTCACATCTTCACACTTCTCCTGTCACATGATCATATCATAGTAACCCCTCTCCTTTTTTCATCATGACCCTCATCAATCATCTAGATTCACATCACACCTCATGGTGTCCTCCTCTTCTTCATCTTCACCTTTACCATCCAATTGGTATAATCATTCATTGGAATCTCACATCTCAATCATAAACTCTGCAAGATTCTAGATGGTGTTGCGAAACTGAAAAGTTACACTACACTGCCAATTAACCAACCAACCCAGCAGACGACCAGGGAACGATATAGGGCTGAACCTATACATGTCAGGGTTCATAGAGTGCTAGAATAGCAGGGAAGGGGGAAATGGATAGAAGAAAGGACTAAGGCAGAACTATCTTCAGGGATGATCTCCAGGACTACTCTTGCAAGTCCTTGATAGCAATGGTACTCTTGCAACCATGCTCTGACTTCCTTCTAATACCTAGACCTAACGTACTAGGCATAATCGTGTTCAGCTCTTGGGGTGAGGATTCTGAGCCTTGGGTAATCATGTAGCTGTTACCAGGTTGCTATCTTTGAGAACAAAGGTGGTGTCACCATATACAGTGGGTCTATTCAGTAAACTCCAACTGTCTTCCTACAAGAGACATGATGCTACTCAAGGGCATAATAATACTGTTATGATAGGATGGTTAATATGATAAGGGTCAACGGCAACATAGCCTCTATGACCTGCAGGTATAACATCTTGTACTGCTGGACATTGAGAGCAAGTACTGTCACATGGGTTAGATTAGTAATGGGTTTGGTAATACTTCCAATGAATGTGTTCCGTGCTTCAAGGTACTGGGGTTGATGCTTGACAGGGCATGAGCTGGCTTGCTAGTTCTTGTACAGTTTGGTAATGGTACAATGTGAGGATATGATACGATGGGGGTAGGAATAGGGATGGTAGCTTCATCCTAAGCCTCACTTCTAGGAGTTCAATGAAGAACTGGTAGGTGAATAGCTAGTACTACTTGTGACAGTGGGACTCATTACTAGGCCACCTTGGTAGGCAGAGTAGGAGAGGAGGTCAAACAAGTGGATTAGGCTGGGAGAGACAGCCCTTGCACAACCCCTCTATATACATTACAGGAAGAGTGCACAGACCAAGCTGTGACTGGGTCTAGGATATACACTATTAATGCTATAGGCTCTAGAGTAAAGGGTTTAGTCCATAAGTAAAAGGTTAGGCATTCATATGGTGGAGAAATGAAAGAGCGGATATGAATGCAGTGTGTAAAGTAATGTGAAGAGATCGATCACAAGATGTGACTGATCAAGAAAGGGATCATGGCAGAGATCCCATCAAGGGTTCTGCAGGATTCATGATCGAGATGTGAGATCCTGATAGAAGATTGTACTGATCAGAAGGTAAGGGCAGAGATAAGGAAAGGGAGAACACTATGAGGTGTGGCAAGATCTAAGATGATCAGTGGTGGTCATGATGAAGGTGGGAAGGGGGGTTAAGATGTGATCATGTGATGGAGGAGCGTGATAGTGTGAAGGGACAGAGAGGTCACGTGATCAGGGAGTGAAGGTGTCATAGCATCACATGACAAGAATGTCACATGATACTATAGTCATGAAGGTACAGGGATGTGTACAAGTGCAAGTATGTACAGAATGTCATAACAGATGGATCTCTGCCACGATCTCCTTTCTGATTAGTCACATATTGTGATTGATCATTCATTACATTACTTCCTGCAGTTGTCCTCACCTTTGATCTTTTTAGCACAGCTGCCTCACCTTTTACTCATGGATTATACCCATTACCCTAGTAGTCTATAGCATTAATAGTGTATACCCTAGACCCTGGTCACAGCTTGGTCTGTGCACCATTCCTGTAATGTATATAAAGGGGTTGTGCAAGAGGCTAAATTCCCCAGCCTAATTCACTTGTTACTCTCCTCTCCTACTTTGCCTAGTAAAGGTGGCCTAGTGATGAGTCCCACCAATACAAGTAGCAGACATTATTTGCCTACTGGTCCTTCATTGGATCCCTAGGAGTGAGACTGTCTGGATGAAGCTATCCCTCATCCTCCCCCTCATCAAATTGTATCCTCATATCATATCATTTATCAAACCATACAAGATCTAGTGAGCAAGCTCGTTCACTGTCAAGACCGAACCCAGTACTTGAAGAATGGAAGACATTCATTGGAAGACACAGTATCTTATCATACAAAGATCATGTGACTCAAGAGCCCTATTGTACCACCCTTGAAGATGTTATACCGGTGATTCATATAGGCATATGCTGCCATTGGATCTTATCATATTAATGTACTATCATAACAGTATCTATACCCTCAAGTATCATAGTGATCTTGTAGAAAGATGATTAGGGTTATTGAACAGACCTACCATATATGGTGACACCATCTTTGTTCTCAAGGATAGCAATCTGGTAATAGCTATGTGATCACTCAAGGCTTGGAATCCTTGACCCAAGAGCTGACTATGATTATGCCTAGTACATTAGGTCTAGGTATTAGAAGGAAGACAGAACCTAGTTGCAAGAGTACTATGATTATTAAGGACTTGCAAGAGTAGTCCTAAAGTTCCTGATTAGAAGATCCCCCTGACACACAGTCCTCTCCTTTATCCATATCCCTAGTTTCCAGCTGTCCTAGCATTCTCTCTTCCTGACACTATAGATTCAGCCCCATATCGTTCTCTGGTCATCTGCTGGGTTGTTGGTTAGTTGGCAGTGTAGCATAACTCTTTGGTTCTGCAACAATTAGTCATGCTGAAGTACATGACAAGGGGTTTGTAAGCTCCTTCAGGAGTCACAAAAGCTCCTTTCCATTTATTACCTTCCTTGATGTGGACATTATTGTATTCCCATTGCAGATCTAGAGTGGTAAACATATTGGCATCTTTAAGCCAATCTATTAAAGTGGAGATAAGGGGCAAGGGGTATGTGTTCTTGATGGTACCTTCATTTAAATATTGGTAATCCATCACCATTTGCTTCTTTCCATCCTTTTTAGGGATAAAGAAGACGGGAGCTGTCTGAAGAGATTTTGAAGGTCTAATATAACCCTTTTTAAGTTCCTTGAACAAAAAAGTTCAAACTTCTTCCTGTTCTACTTCAGAAAGAGGAATAACATGTTTCTTTTTTGGTATGAAATTGTCCTTGAGATCTATGGCATGGTCCCATGACTTCCTCTCTGGCATTCTTTCAGATTCTTTTTCAAAGAAAACATCTAAATAGTTGTGGTAAGCTTTAGAAACTGCTTTCTTAAGTTTGACCTTTTCCTTGATTGTCATCTGACACATTTGACGAGAAAGTTGAGAATATAAATTACAATGAGAGGTGCATTGAGGGAATGAAATAGTTTTTTCAACTCAATTGATATCAGGGTTGTGGTGAGCAAGCCAATCATATTCAATAATAATATAATAAGTGCCTGTTACGAATTGTGTACAATACTTGGTACAATGACTGCATTGCATGCACAAGTACTTCTCATGACTCATCCCTGATCATGTGACCACTTTGTCCCTTCACACCTTCACGCCTTAACCCTAGTCATGTCTTCACATCTCACACTCTCTTCCTTCACTCATCATGACCTCGCCGATCATCTTTCATTCCGATCTCGATCTCTTTCCTCATTTCCATTCTTACCCTCCGATCAGTACAATCATCTATCGGGATCTCATCTCGATCATGAACCCTGCAGAACTCTTGATGGGATCTCTGCCACGATCCACATCCTCAATCATCACATCTTGTGATCAATCATCCCCTCTACCCTACATGCTGCATCTCATCTCTGCTCTTCCATTCTTACAGATGAATGCCTAATGTTTCCCTCATGGACACTGCCCTTGATATATTACTTAGCCTAGAGCATTAATCACATATACCCTAGAACCTAGTGTACTGCTTGGTCCGTGCACTACTTCTGTAACATATATAAGGGGTTATGAGTTCAGGCTGTTCTCCCAGCCTAATCCACTTGTTAACCTCCTCTCCTACCCTGCCTATCTAAGGTGGCCTAGTGATGAGTGCAAGTAGTAATAGCTATTCACCTACTGGTCCTTCATTGGATCCCTAGGAGTGAGGCTTAGGATGAAGCTAACATCCCCTCTCCTCTTTATCATACCATCATATCAGTCCCTCATACCACCGAACTGCCAACATATTGGCTTATGAGCAAGCTTGTTCCTTGTCAACATACAGAACCCAGTACCGAGAAGAACAGAAGACATTCTTTGGAAGATACCAAACCTCAGAAACATATTAAAGATCATGTGATGTAGTCCCCATCGTTCAGACTACTGATGTTATATCTGCGACCTCAAGAGGCTATCATTGCCATGCAGGTCTTATCATATTACAGAGAACCGTTCACAGATATTTAAGCCACAGATGATATTGCATCTCTGTTGGGACATACATTGGGGTTATCAGTACAGACCCACGTATCTACAGTGACACCACCTTCGTTTTCAAGAATAGCAACCTGGAAACAGCTATGCAATTACCCAAGTACCGGAACCCTCGACCCAAGGTACGAACACGATTACGCTACACACGTTAGGTTGTAGTGTTAGGAGGAAGACAGAGCATTGTTGCAAGAGTACAATGTTATCAAGGACTTGCAAGAGTAGTCCTGAAGTTCCTGTTGTAGAAAGTCCCTCCGAAGCACAGTCCTTTCTTTTATTCACAGACCTCAAGATTGTTCTAGTTGTCATCCCTCTCTTCAACATTTTAGGTTTAGCCCCATACCAAGATCTCTGGTCATCCGCCAGGTTGGTTGGATTGTTTGGCAGTGTAGACAGAACTCTTAGGTTCCGCAACAGTGCCTAGAGTGGAAACAAGAGCATCTAGGGCTTTTGAGTGTCCATTGACTGTAATGAAAAGAGTAACAAAATGTGAGATAGTTTCTTGAAGATTCTTAGATTCATTTGCATTTATTGCATTTAAGGGTCAAGGTAAAGATTGCTTGTGAAGATTATAATGAGTGACAATTGAGTTATCAATGAATGTGTTGCAAGTGCCAGAATCAAGGAGGGCTTTGAGCTCAACTTGACAGTCTTGCCCATTATTTTTTATGTTTATTTTGCATGGAATATTGAATTTTCTGTGATGTTTTAAAAAGGATTTAGGGGATTTATAATAGATAGATTGAGCTCGAGCCTTGATTAAAAGGGAATCAAGCATACTATTTTTTACATCTGATGCTGTGCTTGTTTAAGACACCCTTACAGATACTCTGAAAGCAGTTTTGATAGCAGTGTCCAGTGCAGAACTGTCAAAGTTAGATAAAATGGAAGAGGAAGAAGAAGATGTAGAGATATTACAAAAGGAGACATTGTCAGCAGAAATACAAGTGGTCAAAAACTTATGTGGAGTGTTTAGACTAAAGTTACCCCTAACAACTTTAGTGTCACTTAGTTTAAAGAGATATTGTTAGCAGTGGCAGCATGTGCTTTAGCTGCAAACTTGTCTCTATAATATGCCTTGGCTTCATCAGTCATGTATACAGCATGGGCACTTGTGCTGGACTGGGGAATTTGTGGGACTTGCAGGGTGTAAACCTATGAGGCAACATTCTGCTGCATTATTGCAGCACTATCTCTCATATTATATAATTTTGCAGAGTGCCAACCATTTTCATCAGCAGTCTCACTGAATTCAGTACCAACCATCTGTGTAGTATAATAATCTTGTAATGATTGGGGAGAGTGGTAGTATGATGGTTGACCCCATTGGTCATAAAGGACTTGTTGTTGTGTAAAGTGATGAGGGTTTGTGGGACAATTGGCATAAATATGACCAGGTTTCCCACAGCCATAACAAAGACAGGGAGGTGCAAAATGAGAATTTACTACTGGAGGATGTCCAGGAGATGAAGTAGTTTGTTGAGCCCCAATCTCCATTGGAGCACCATGTCCTGGTTGAGTTCCCATAGCAGTGAACCAGGGAGGAGGAGGACCATGAGAAGGGGTATAGTTTGGAGTCCAGAGTCATCTGGGCTGAAAACGCTAAGGAGAACCTACTCTGGGTTGGAAAGATGCAAACTGTCCTCTCTCTTCCTTCTCTTTTTCAAAGGCCATTCCTACCTCTAAAATCTTGGTGCACCATTTTGTCCATGTGGCATCATGCTTCCACATGTTCACTTGGTGATAAATAGGATGATCTACCAACCATTTTAAAAGGATGAGTGTGTAATTGTCAGCAACTTTGGCTTCATCTGCCAACATCTTGAACCTAGACAACCATTTGAAGGTGTTGTGGCCATTTTGAGACAGATGCTCTAATTTTGTTAATGATTCATGTGCAAGAAAGTCAATGTGGAAATAATGAGCAATTTTGGCCTTAAGGCCATCCCAGTCTGGCCATGCAATATCACCTTTTTGATGTGCAGTTGGGTTGCCTTGAGCATCTAATATATACTCCTTTTCACCTCTCATATAGTCCTCTATTTTGAGACATGCGAAAAGAGACAGGGCAGAATCTTCAAACCAGGACAAGACAGCAATGCAGCAAAGCTTATCAGAGCCCCATTGCTGCATATCTTGCCATACTTGCACCTTGGTGAGCCAGAGATGCAAGTTTTCTCATTTGCCATCCCAGCTTCCTGGGTCAGCAATTTTCTTGGTCACATCTTTTTGGTGTGACTGTGAATCAAGATTCACCATAAGCTGAACAAGATGGTTGAGAGCTTCAGTGAGTTGTTGTTGCATAGAAGACATGTTGGGTGTGGGAGATGAAGGTGGAGAATAATAAGGGGTAGAGTGATCAGACAGAGGAGACTTGTCATTGTCCAAACAGTATGATGCAAAAGGATTGAAATGCATATTGAAAAAGTTTCTAAGCTACAGAGCCTAGAGACCAGAGATTGTATTGACAGGAATGGAGATTATATCTCTTCTTGGCTTTCAGTACCACAATCTTCTTCTTGCACTCAACCTTTTCTTTTAATAACTTCCTAATCTTTTCCTCTGCCTTATCTAACCTATGCTGAATTTGATCTAAGTCCTTTTTGTGCTTGCAATGAAAGAACTTCAGTGCTAGGGGTGAGAAATGCTTGTCAAAGCACCAATCAACCCACTGATTGTGTAAGGCAGGGGCTGAAAGAGAAAGGGATTGGATCAAAGCAATGTCTGTGATGACAGCTGATCTTTGTAGTCCAGATAGTTGTAAAGACCAAATGGAGTTGGTGAGGGGTTGTGGGAAAGAAGTCGGAATTCACCCCAATGCTGGGGGTTACAAGCAGGTAATGATGCATAGAGTCCTGCAACTATAGGACCAATATGTTCTTTGTCACTAAGAGGATATTGCATGTAGAGATCAAGCTCAATGTTTTCCTGAACCAGATGGTCATTTGCATCAATGGAGTGGTCCCTAAATGGGGGATAAACAAGCAATGATAGAGTGGTCACTAAATCAACAAAAGACCAGGCATGTAAACAAGTCTAATCCAAGTGTTGAGCCCCTTAGCAAAACACTATACTGCTGAGTCCACAAAGACAAGGGCTTGATGATATGCAGATACTGTGCAGGGTCTTGCCACAAAAACCACACAGAGAGTCACACAGTAGAGAAGATATGATGGATAGATGGAGGAGTAGTATCCTTAAGGTCTTAACCTACTAAGAGGCAAGTAACCAAGTGGATTAGATTAAGGGGCATTAGTCGAAATAGTCCTCATATTTATACTACAGAAAGATGCACATAGACCAGATGACATCATAGATAAGAAAGACGGAGATTAAAACAATGAGGTAAAACATGAGGCCATCAAATGGAAGAGAAGCATGGAAATAAAAAGAAGGCTTTTTTAACATGAAACCTTAGTGGAAATTAAAGAGGCTATGCCCATGAGGCAGCCTTGAGGCATGACATCATCATGACATCATAGTCTAGACTTGATCATGTAATCAGTCAGGTGACCAGTCACAAGACTTGGTCATGTGATGTGATAAGATAAGATAAAGAAAAAGAAAAGAAAAAGTTAAAAAAAGTATACAATGCATAACAGGGGAAAGGAGAGATGTCATATGATACAAGAGAAATGGATGGTATGAGGGACCTGGGATCTGAGAGAGCAAATGTGTTGAGATGGATCTCCTTGAGTGCACAGATGAGTTCAATGCAACCTTTATCCTGTGTGGAGTCACAAAGGTTGCAGACTATTTTTTTGCCTTGGAGGAGGCCTTCAGTTTTGCTTCTAGAGTCTTGATTGCATGGCCTTTGGCTGCACAAGAAGTTGACTTTGTGCACTCCTTGGCCTGATGTCCTGCTTGGCTGCAGAACATGCAGAGGTTGTTGTTGAAGCAGTGTTTATGCTCAGCTGCTGTGAGCTTGCTATCCTTCCCTAGCTTGGATGATAAGTCTGGTTTGAGAGGAGCAGAGGCTCCAGAGGTGGTGGAAGCCTTGGTGGACTTTCCTTTGGACTTCTTAGAGGAACCAGAGGTGGAGGCAGAGTTGGAGGATTTGTTGGACACCTTGGAGGGGTTGCTAGTGAATTTTGCCTGACAGCTAATTTCTGATTTGCATTCTCAATAATGGGCATCAATGGAGTGAGCAAGTTGGCAGAGTTCAGAAAGGGTAGGGGGTTTGCCAACCTGGGAGATTTCATCCTTGATTCGGTCTGGAAGACCATTGTAGAAGTGGTGCTGGAGGGCACCTTTGCTGTATCCTCAAACTTGGGAGGTGATCCTGTTAAATTTGATGACATACTTGTTGATATGCTGGCCATTCTTTATCAAAAGGTGGTCTAGCTGATGCTCTGCATCTCTGACTGGGTTGTGTGGTCTGAAGTTTATCTGTAACTTCAGAACAAACTCCTTGTAATTGTTCATCCACAAGGGACAGAGTGCCAGATCTTTCATTTGGAGGAGGTCTGATTTGAACCATTCCAGTGCTATACTCTTCAGGTATGACTGGGTGAATGTGACCTTGGCATGGTCAGAGGCAAAAGCCTTGGGGTGGTCTTGGAAGTTCAACTTGTATTGAACAAGGAAGACCTAGAGTTTATAGGGGTTCATCCTGTCAAACTGGTCCAGTTCTTGAACTTTGATCCATTGTGAGGACTTGGAGGATTTCTTGCAAGATAAGTGGGCAAGGGCTTGAATGGCACTGGCCAGGCTGGCCAATGTATCTCATGGTACTTGTTCCTCATCGTCGGAGGAGTCAGGGTTGAGATTGTCCTCCAGGAAGTTGGAGCTATTGAAGGGGTCTTCTTGGGGCTTATCCAGACCCCCAGGATTGCCTTGGTTGCTAGGGGTATGAAATGAGGAGTCTGCAGGGGGTTTTTCGTCATTGTCAAGCTTCTGTATATGCACCTAAGGAGTCAGAGTTTGTGAAGGGCCACATATGGATGCAGATAGGGTATTTCAATGAGTGGAAAAACTGTGGAATTGTTCAATGAAGTCAGGACCTTAGCAATTGCTGCCAAAGGCATGGAGAGGATGGAATTGGGGAGAGAGTGGAGGATTGGTGGTAATTGCTCAAGTGCATGATCTGGTAACTCAAGGAGCATTGATAGTCATAAGTAAAGATCTGATGCAAGAGTGAGTTTGAATATACTGTTAAACTTGTGTTGAACACTGCTCTGAGGGGAACTCTGAAGGTCTGGAGTTGAGGGGCTCAGATAGGACTTGGCTTCACCTTATGTGGTGCACCCTTGCAAAGGATTCAGTGTTCTGAATTTATGGAAGGTCAGAGGTTGAAGGTTGGAGAGGGTAAGTGTAAGAAGAAGTCAGTCAATAACTCAAAGGATGAATGGGAAGAGCATCAGATTATGTCGATATTTAAACTGAAGTGTACAAGTTGTAACTACAGAGTTTATATATGGAGGGACTTGGATGACTAAGTCTGGAGTTGGGTTACACTATATACTGGAGGGGTTGGAGGTAAGACTATGCTGGAGCACAGCCTTGAAGTTGTGCTCCTAAGCAAGCACTGGTATTGGAGTTCTAACTAAGTAAAGAATGAAACATAAGATATGAGTAACATATAAGAATGTAAGGGAAAC
>JBBPJS010000458.1:0-16518 GCA_038088835.1 Singerocomus rubriflavus | reverse complement strand
TTAGACTTACCCCTCTATGCCCACATAATGCGTCCTGATCAGCACAATATCAACTATGCCCTTAGAATCCGAGCCTTCACCCAAGATGCCCGCCTTACCATTCCCATTGAGGCACATCTAGACATGGGATCTCCATTGCAATCCCTCTATACCACTTTCCTTGCCCTCCAAAGACTGCGGATGGGCTTTACCCGCACCCACAGCAATGCCAACGTGATGTGCGCGTTCCTCATCTTCGTTATAAGCTCTATTGCCATCTCTCTCGAGAATTCCCTCCTCGAGATGGCCTATCAAATGGAATTCAGCAAGTTCCTCAATAGTCTGGATGAGTACCTTTATAATCTAGCCCACGCCAGGGTGGAAAACCCTGCTACATCCTCCACCCCCACTCTTAGTGACAAGGCACTAACCTTTGATGAGATGATGATCGTAGAGTGACTAGAAACCTACTGGATGGGCACACAAGGATGCATCGTCCTTCCCCCATCCCATCCCTGCTACAATGAAGCATGTTTCCAATGCCATCACCTCGGGCACATCCATGTCAACTGCCCCATATACCAATGCCCATTCTGCATGCTGTGGCGACCCAGCCACACACAGGAGAGATGCATGCTATGTCACTCCACTGTTCTACCCATTGATCACACTACCACCCATTCTCCACCTCACTTCACATCCACCTCGTGTTACGAATTGTGTATGAACCTTGTATAATTCTACACTATGACTACATGCTTGCACACACAAGTGCCATGATATTCTACTTCCCTGATCATGTGACCACATTGTCCCTTCACATCATCACACCCTTCACCCTTCACATGTATCACATTCACAGTTATCACCTCTTCACATCCTTCATAACTTCACACTGATTACATCTTCCCTTCTAATCTTGCTCCCCTTCTTCATTTCCGTCCTTCTTTCCGATCAGTACAACCATTCATCGAGATTGCATCTTGATTATGACCTTGCAAGATTCTAGATGGATCTCTGCCATGATCCCCTCTCTAATCAGTCACATCTTGTGATCAATCTTCCATTCTACAATATTCCCTGCATTCATATCTGCTCTTCATATTCCCACTCCATATGAATGCCTAACCTTTACTTTATGGACATTACCCTTTACCCTATAGCCAATAGCATTAGTAGTGTATACCCTAGACCCTGGACATAGCTTGGTCTGTGCTCCATTCTATAACATATATAAGGAGTTATGAATACAGGCTGTTCCCCCAGCCTAATCCACTTGTTTCCTCAAGTCCTACCCTGCCTACCAAGGTGGCCTAGTGACAACAGTACAAGTAAGGGATGTTATTCGCCTAGCCCTCTTCATTGAGCCCTAGGAGTGAGACATCTGAAGATAAAGCCAACTCCCCTTCTCCCCTCTTATCAATCCATTGTATCCTTGTAATACTAAACCACCAATGCAAGGCCTACGAGCCAACTCATACCACATCTAGTTCAGATCCCAGAACCTATGAAAGTATGGAACTCATTCATTGGAAGATATCAAACCAGAAACTATCAAAGACCACGTGATGAAACTATTATCATAACATTCCTGATGTTATACCTGTGGATCATAGAAGCTCCCACTGCTGCTGATCCTTATTTTATTCATACCATGGACTATACAGATATTTAAGCTACTAGTGACACAGCGTCCTAGTTGGAACATATATTGGGGTTATTGTACATACCCACATATCTATGGTGACACCACCCTCGTTCTTAAGGATGGAAATCTGGTCAATAGCCATGCAATTACCCAAGGCTCAGAACCCTCGCCCCAAGAGCCAAACACGATTATGCTACATATGTTAGGTTGTAGTGTTAGAAGGAAGACAGAGCATCATTGCAAGAGTACGATGTTATCAAGGACTTGCAAGAGTAGTTCTGGAGTTCAACCCTAGAAGATAGTCCCACTTTAGTCCTCTTTTTATTCCCATTCCCCCATCATGCTGTCCAGCACTCCTTCCTCTGGATGTTATCTCATACAGATTCATCATTCATTCCCTGGTCGTCTACTGGGTTGGTTGGGTTGTGATTGAGTAGATGGAACTCTTCAGTTCTGCAACACTTGAATTAGGCTGCTTACTGGCCTGCAACCAGAAGAGCCACCACATTCCTCATCCAAGAACCACTCAAACGACTTTCTATGGAACTATGAATTATATCCATGTACACCATTGCACCAAACTCCGGGATTCACATTGATGCTTATGATGTCATACAATAGCATGGCTGCAGAGCCATTAGAATACTGTCTGTCAAGCCTTTTGCTCTGGACGATGCGATTATGGGAATCTAGAGTGTGTCCTGCTACAAGTACTTCAATGTTATGACCTTCTTCACGCATACCCTTCAACGATTTCTTGCAACACTTGTTTGATATCATATCTACATTGAAGACCTTTTCTGCAAACCGAAGTCACTTCTTTGTTTGAAGAAGCTTATCTAAAGACTAGTATCAAACTGAAACGCCTTGCTGAAGCCTGGGATTATAGAGTACAAACCTAGGTGGAATCGTGAAAGCAAGCTCTGAAAGAAATCTAGCCAAAAGATTCATTTCACACAAGTTAAAGTGAAACTTTGCATTCTCAAAGACAAAGAAGATAGAATCAATTAGAGGTTGGTCAACCAGAGTCTACAAAACCTTAACAGGCATCAAACATGTCCTTCGAGACAGTCGGGTTAATAAGATCAAATTGCATGCCATATTAGGCTTTTGTTCAAGAACTGCTCACATTGCCACTCAAGAACTCTTTCTTTAGTACACTTACGATTGAGACACATCAAGCGTTCTTCCACAGGGTCTTCCAACAAAGCTTGGCCAAAGAACTAAAAAGAATGGTTGCTTAATTCTGTGGTAATATCAAGTCTCAATATGAAGTCATTGCTTTAGAAGAAATTCTGGTGACAAGATGGTTAACAATTAAACCTCCTCAAGATTCTTTTCAACTGCATTGATCCCTTTCCATCCCCTCAGTACTCCCTCATCAACATTTCCCTACCAATGACATTATCTATCTGATTCTCCTATTCTCTTTTTAGCTCCGTCCTAAAATGACATTAAAACTTATCACAAGCAAGGACTTGAGAAGATGTACAAGACAAGATACAAGAATTTTTCAGATTTAAGATGCAATAAAACCTTATGCCCAGTTAGTTAAAGCTGAAGATATCTGACTATGAAAGGCCTACAGGAAGTTTGGGTTGAAATAGGACTCCGGATGGAATCATGAACTGTAGCTCCCAAAGATCATGGATGAAGATATCAGAAGCCTAGGCACTCTGTTAGTATGGATAAGTCAAGTCACAATGAAGAAATTTATTTCGAAGATCTAGTCAAGTTTTCCTTCTCTCGTTAACGTTCAATGTGCATAGAACTCAAACATGCAACTCAAGGCCAAGGTATTCAGTTATCAAAGTCAAGAGATGTCCAACACGACATTAAACTGTTTCATTGACTATTATCTCTGTAAAGATCCTGAAATGATCAGAAACTTATTTGATTCTAGACATGATTTAAAAACATCTAACCCCCAGTACCTGGACAAGTACAGAAACTGTCATAGACAATTCACACAGTCTCTAAATGTGAAAGTTTTCTTCAAGGTTTTTATGGTCTAATCATCTGGCGAACGGTTATTCAATTCAAGTAGAAGTGAGGTCGCAAAACTAATCATCAAAGAACAGTGAGGCCTTCAATGGAAAAAAGGATTGGATCAAGAAGAAGACATGACCAAAACGTCATTAAACTTTTCTGGTGGTCATAACAAGATGATCGATAGAATCTAAACATATTCAGAAACTGTTCAACCCCTGACTTTGAACTTTAGTCCTTAAACAAGTTCCATCAATCCACCTCAATGTAAAACTGGGAAATTGCAAGCAAGGTATATGGTTCAAGACACCGGATTATTCATTCTGAAAGAAAAGTGAGATCCTCTGTCGAAAGACTCGAGTTGCCAAGCTTCGCAATTGTCTTGAAGAGACATTAAAGACTTTCTGGTGGTTGTTTACTCAACAATCATTAGTTCTAACTGTCAGAACAGAAACACAGTCAACATTTGGCACAGTCATTAAACATCATGATTCCTGAGATGAACAGAAACTCATTCGTTCCTGAGCAAGAACTCAAAAGGTTTATTTTCTTCTTCTTTTCTCTTTTTCTTTTAGGAAATGTTCAAGATCAAGAATAAGATTGAAGTCCAAGATATTCCTTCATTACAACTGAAGTCTCATTGACTATCAAGGCTTTCAATTATTCAAGATTGAAAACCACTCCTCAATTATGTTCCTCTTTTTACTCTTGCTGCATCCTTGTCGAAAAGAAGAAAAGAAATATATAAAAGATCAAAAGAATAAAAGAAACATTACAAAAGTATAAAAGAAGAAAAGTTCTTAGCTCAGACATGAGGATAAACATGTTCTTTCTGAAAAACCGATTGCAAAGATAACTTCAAAGCTTTCCATATAGACTGCAATGTCTATAAACTATGGTATAATCTGGAATGATTCAAAACTATCTAGATCAGCATATCGATAAACTGCCTAGAGTCTGGAAAGACTATAAACTACCAAATCAATCAAGTTGGCAAGATCAGTATCCAGCAGTATCCTCTGTCACCACTCAGATTATCCTAGGTGTTTGGATTTTCTCCTAGATCATCAATCCAGAAATCCCCACCCTCTCTCTTGTTCAAGCATTAAGGGAAAAGTATTTTCAAGACGATACAAGATGTCAAGAAAAAGTTATTCATCTTCATGGAGAAGTGAGGCTCTATCTGAAGCTCAAGTAAAGTCAAGAAAAGAAAAGTACCCTGCATCCCTGCACATTGCAAGAACCATCTCATCCTTTCTCTCCTCGATCTAATAGCCGAAGCTTAAAAAGAAGTAGTAGCCAGTAACATGGTGAAGCCTCAAGAGAAGTAGTATGCCTGAAGATCTACTCCCCAGGATATAGAGAAAGCTGCCATTGATGATTTATCAAGAACAAGTCAAAGCATTCAAATAAGTTCTTCAAGTTCAAGATATCTCTGAATCCCTGGTCTAGCTAAAGATCTTAAAGAAAGCATTTGTCTAGCCAAAGACTTTAAACTATGAAATCGTTTATGAAATCAATGATGATGCTGTCTGGGAATACCACGGTCATCTGCGATGAAGTATTTTGAAGTCCTTAGTATAACTATAAAGTGCTTTAGTTCTAGATAAGACTCTAAAAGATCTTAGACCTAAGCATGTCTTTAAAAGGTTATCTCCCCCTCTGGTTTTATAGTTTGGCAGATCACTCAAACTTATCATTCTCTCAACCAATTCCAATCAGCAATGAAAGGTCTTATCGCCATCCTCTTCGATATTCTGCATCAAACTCTCTATCATTTGCTCTTCTGCAGAAACATTCTGAACATGACACATAAACTATTTAGCTCTTCCCTTTGGTTTTATAGGTTTTGGCAAAGTGATTCTCAAAACCCTTCCACATCTTTTGTCACATGCTTTCCATTGAAAAATATGGAATTTTATTTGTCTTCCCTTTCTGGCCATACATGGAACTCTCGTCTTATTCACCATCAGTATGGAATTAGGTATCAAGAGCCCTGGAACATCTTGGATATTATTCTTTGAGTTTGCCCTCAAGTGCTGCAATTCATCGAATATTGCCTCATCTGCCCAGTCCCCTCCCACCACCCTTTATGATTGGTTAATTGACAGTACTTTATTGGATGTTGATTTTCCTCCTCATGACTCGCATGATTCAACACACAATTCTCTGTTCTCTTTGGATGTCTGGAATCCATCTTAGAGATGGGGGAAGTATTACAAATTGTGTACAAACCTTGTACAATCCTGCACTATGACTGTGTGCTTGCACACACGAGTGCCATGATATTCTACTTTCCTGATCACGTGACCACATCATCCCTTCACATCATCACACCCTTCACCCTTCATGTGTATCACATTCACAGTTATCACCTCTTCACATCCTTCACGACTTCACACCAATCACATCTTCCCTTCCAATCTCGCTCCTCTTCTTCATTTCCATCCTTCTCTCCGATCGGTACAATCATTCATTGAGATTGCATCTCAATCACAACCTTGCAAGATCCTAGATGGATCTCTGCCACGATCCCCTCTCTAATCAGTCACATCTTGTGATCAATCTTCCATTCTACAATATTCCCTGCATTCATATCCACTCTTCATATTCCCACTCCATATGAATGCCTAACCTTTACTTTATGGACATTACCCTTTACCCTATAGCCAATAGCATTAGTAGTGTATACCCTAGACCCTGGACATAGCTTGGTCTGTGCTCCATCCTGTAACATATATAAGGGGTTATAAGTACAGGCTGTTTCCCCAGCCTAATCCATTTGTTTCCTCGAGTCCTACCCTGCCTATCAAGGTGGCCTAGTGACAACAGTACAAGTAAGGGATGTTATTCGCCTAGCCCTCTTCATTGAGCCCTAGGAGTGAGACATCTGAAGATAAAGCCAACTCCCCTCCTCTCCTCTTATTAATCCATCATATTCTTGTAATACCGAACCACCAATGCAAGGCCTACAAGCCAACTCATACCACATCTAGCTCAGATCCCAAAACCTATGAAAGTATGGAACTCATTCATTGGAAGATATTGAACCAGAAACTATCAAAGACCACATAATGAAACTATCATTGTAACATTCCTGATGTTATACCTGTGGATCATAGAAGCTCCCACTGCTGCTGATCCTTATCTTATTTGTACCATGGACTATACAGATATTTAAGCCACTAGTGACACAGCGTCCTAGTTGGAACATATATTGGGGTTATCATACATACCCATGTATCTACGATAACACCACCCTCATTCTTAAGGATGGCAACTTGGTCAATAGCCACATGATTACCCAAGGCTTGGAACCCTCGCCCCAAGAGCCAAACATGATTATGCTACATATGTTAGGTTGTAGTGTTAGGAGGAAGACAGAGCATCGTTGCAAGAGTATGATGTTATCAAGGACTTGCAAGAGTAGTCCTGGAGTTCAACCCTGGAAGATAGTCCCACTTCAGTCCTCTCCTTATTCCCATTCCCCCATCATGCTGTCCAGCACTCCTCCCTCCAAATGTTATCTCATACAGATTCATTGTTTGTTTCCTGGTCATCTGCTGGGTTGATTGGGTTGTGGTTGGGTAGATGGAATTCTTTGGTTCCACAACACCTCGTCCCACGACTCCTCCAACCCCACATCTATCATGCACTCCCCTGTCCGAAGAACTCGCCAGAACCATGGACACACCCACACCATGCCTCGCTCACCCCCACTGCAGGTGCCCCCTCCCAGATTTATAGACACCCCTGCTGTCCCCAGCAACACCTCAGACTATGGCAACGATATTTATGATGATGTCATGTACAGCAACATGACTGGTTTCCCAGTTAATGAATCCATGTCCTACAGTTGGGCATAGAAGACTTGTGTGGCCACTCGCAATCTAGAAGGGGGGTAATGTTACAATTTTCCTTCACTTCACTACATACACTATGATTATCCTAGACTATGCAGCACCAACATGCTACCTTTGTCTCTCACATCTTAAATGCTGACTCATTCGTTCAACCCCTTTATGCCATAGGCTATGCTTCTATTTCTGCTCTTCGCTTCCATGCACAGCATGGTTTTCTTATTCATCAGCATTCCCTTTTTATAACCTTGTTATAGCCTTGTTACCGCTCTCTTTATGCTATTGGCTACCATTGCCACGGGAGCTCTACTTATGCTAGTGGTTACCACTACATGGGTATAGTCTCACGCCTGCCCTTAACCAGAGTACAGGGCACCATACGAGTACTTATACATATCCTTGTAGTACAATACCTTAGCTTTTGTCTCCCTTGTACTTCATTAGTGCTAGGCCTCCTTGCCAACTCAGTTGCTACTCCTTCATCACCATGTGCCTCAGTTCTCACAACTAGGCAAATCCTTGATGCCTCTGTCTCTATGACAAGGCAAACCTTTGACAGAGTGCTTAACAATACGCCCTCCTAACCTTCGTATTAAACCATTGACCTCAGCTTTGTCAATCAAGAACTACATGCTATCCTATCTGGTCAACACATAACAGAGTTGAGGGGTTTGGACGGGACTTGGCTTCACCTTATGTGGTGCGCCCTTGCACAGGATCTGGTTGTCCCAAATTTACAGAGGGTCAGAGGTCGGAGGGGGTAATTGGAGAAGTCAGTCAACAACTTAAAGAACGAGTGGGGAGAGTGTCAGGTTATGTCGATATTCAAACTGAAGTGTACAAGATGTAACTACAGAATTTATATATGGAGGAACTCAGATGACTAAGTCCAGAGTCAGGTTACAGTATGTACCAGAGGGGTCGGAGGTAAGACTATGCCAGAGTGCAGTCTTGGAGCTGTGCTCCTAAGCGAGCACCAGTATTGGAGTTCTAACTAAGTGGGAAATGGAATGTAAGATATAAGTGACATAGGAGAACATAACAGGGACAGAGTCAGGGATGAATACTAAGTACAAGTCCAAACAGAGTAGGTACAGGAGAATGGAGGAGAGACAGATCAGAGGTACAACGAAGATGGTATAGAAGTATCAGAGTTGACTCAAAACACAGGATATGACAGTATCCCCCTCTTAAGCCTGAACCCTTGAAGGACACTGAGAATCATGTAACTCCATTGATTGTGGAGTCTAAAAAATTAACCAGCAGGATGGGATGTTACCTGCACAGTATAAAGTCTGGGTGATCCATGGACAACTCCTTAGAGAACAACCACCATGTCCAAGTATGCCAACATCAAGACCTGGAGTGACGAACACCTGACAGAGTGCATCGACGATGACGACACATTATGGGACGCGAAGGCAGCAGAGAGGAGACAGTGCATGAAGGTGAGGAGGGAGAAGAAGGAGTGGAGGCGGGCAGAGGAAGCTGCCAAATGACAGGCTGAGGAGGATGCAAGGCATCGAGTGGTGGCTGAGGCAGCAGCCAAAAAGAGGGTGAGTCCACCACATTGTGGATGGGTGGAGCTGATGGAGGGTAGGTGGAGCAAGTTGCGGCAGAGCAGGGCTCCAGCAAAGGAAAGGGGAAGCAGTGCATGGAGCTGGTGCTGAAGTGCCAAAGATGTGAGGACCGGAGGCTAAAGTGTACCTTCAGGTCAGGGAAGGCAACATTGTGCAAGGAGTGCTGACACGTCAAGGCGAGGTGTGAGAGGCCTGGGGAGAAGAGGACAGAGGTGAAGAGGAAGGTGCACAATGGAGAGGAGATGGAGGCACCTTGGAAAAAGGTCCAGTCAGAGGAGATGGGGGGTAAGTTGGAGTTGTGGGAGTGCACCAAACTACTGGTGAGGGTGATCCACGATCACTAGGATGCAGTGAGGGGGAAATTGGACTGCTTGGTCTGTGCAGTAGAGATCTTGGTGGACCTCAAAATTTCAGAGGTCTACCTGAACGACGAGAACAAGAGCAGTGAGGAGGATGAGAAGGGGAATGAGGAGGGAAGCAAGGAGGAGGACAGAGAAGGGTCGGAGGTGTTGGAGGACTTCTCTGGAGGGATTCATGATATAAAGATTCCCTAGTTGTCCCTTTGAATGTATTCTCCATTCATCAAAACGTGTGAGGTCTAGGCTTCTCTGGGTATCGAAGATGGAAGTCCAAAATGAGCTTCGATGCATGGTTCAACTCCATTGCAAGCAGCCACAAGGTTTCTTTGTCAGTTTCTTCATACCCAGACCAGCAGACCAGATACAGGAGTTTACAGTTCTTCCTTCAGCAGTCTACCTTAGAGTTTAAGATCTCAGAGATCTCATATTCTGGCTCACCGTCAACTTCAACTGGAGGTGGAGGAGGTTGTGTGTGGTTGGGGATGGTGTTCAAAGTTGCGGGTTCTAATTGGGAGACATGAAAGACCAGATGTACAGACTTCATGTTCTCCGGGAGGTGGAGGGTGAAGAAGAGTGTACCTGCCTGTGCTATGATATCAAACAGTCCGAGATTCTTTTCAGAGAGTTTCTTGGAGGGATGTGTGGTGCTGAAGTACTTAGCTTTGATGAAAACCTGATCACTG
The DNA here is from genome assembly GCA_038088835.1 of Singerocomus rubriflavus. Classification (NCBI taxonomy): domain Eukaryota; kingdom Fungi; phylum Basidiomycota; class Agaricomycetes; order Boletales; family Boletaceae; genus Singerocomus; species Singerocomus rubriflavus. The sequence continues at coordinate 6,420 of JBBPJS010000458.1, read as the reverse complement.
ACTTTGAAGTTTGGTGCTGGAGTTCGTTTAGCGTCCACAGGACCTTGATATTGTTGCTGGGCTAGGTGGATCTCTTCACAGAGGAATGCATGGAGGGAATCGAGGTCAACGGAGTACTCTCAGGCTCAGGTGGAGGTGAGGTCTCACTTGGGATAGATGGCAACATTGGGATGGTAGCCTTTGTTGGCAAAGAACAGAGACATGCCGGTGGTGGCATTTGAAGTGTTGTTGTATGTGAACTCTGCGAGGGGCAGGAGTTCAGACCAGTTATCTTGCTGGTAGTTGCAGTAGATGCGGAGGTACTGCTCCAATGTTTGGTTCATTCATTCTGTTTGGCCATCACCCTCTGGGTGATAACTGGAGGTAAAGTGAAGTTAGATATCAAGAGCTTTACCTAGAGAGCAGAAGAAGTGGGAGACGAACTCCAAGCCTCGATCGGAGGTGATGTGTGAGGGGACTCTGTGCTTCAAAAAGACATGAAGGAGGAATAGTTTTGCTAGCTCCAGGAACATTACCTTGTCGTCAGTTGGGATGAAAATGCATTGTTTGGACAGTCTGTCCACAACGATGAGGATGGCGGAGTGACTGGAGGACAGAGGGAGTTGCTTGATGAAGTCCATGGAGATCAAGTTTCATGGCTTCTTAGGGATTGATAGCTGCTTTAGGAGCCCATAGGGCTTGTGTCTTGGTACCTTGGCTCAAGCACAGGCTGTACAGGATGCAATGTATTCTTTTACAAAGGTTTGGATGCCTGACCAGGTGTATTCTCAGCAGATTAGCTCTAATATCTTGTTTTGTCCAAAATGATCAGAGAGTAGGTGGTCATGTTTGTATTGGAGGATGCAGAGGCAGAGGTTGTTGGCATCGGGGACATAGATGCAATCGTCGAGGTGTAGAAAGCCTTCAGAGTCGATTGACCAACAAGAGTCAGAGGGTTTAGAGGAAGACATGTGGACAGAGGAGATGGGGTCGAAGGGAAGAGTGGAGAGGATGTTGTTGTGCAGGGACTCAATGTCAAACAGTGAACTGGCCCAGAGGACTGGAGCTGCTAGACAAGATGCCCTGAGGGATGATGCAAGTTGTTCTTGGGTGAAGATGGGGCGTGTTATAACATCGTACATTTCCTTTGCACTTTTTCACTTTTCCTTTATCTTATCTCTTGATATTATCTTTTATCTTATCTTCATCACATGACTAGGTCAGGTCACAGGTCACATGACTGATCACATGATCAGGCCCAGACCGATGATGTCATGCCTACAGGTTGCCTTATGGGCACAGCCTGTTTAATCTCCGTTTATGAAAGAAGCCTTCTTTTCATTTCCATTGCTTCTTTCCTTCTCTTTCATTTTGATGCCTCATGGCATTAATCTCCGCCTCTTCTTTTACACACCTTATCTATGATGTCACCTGGTCCATGCACATTGTACAGTAGTATAAATACGGGGTGTATTGTGACTGATCCCCCTCAGTCTAATCCACTTGGATATTCACCTCCTAGTTAGGTTGAGTCCTTAAGGATATTACTCCCTTCACTCCACTACCATTTCTCTCATACCTTTGTGTGCTCTGTGTGGCAAGACCCTGCATGGTGTCTGCATAGCAAGTTCCAGTTGTCGTTGCTCAAGATCTACCACAAGTATAGCTGTTCACTAGGTGGTGTAACAGGGCGGAAATTCTGGGGGTTAATGAGAGCATAGTCCCTATCCCCCTCTTTGGGATAGATGTCCCAGCATCTAGTGAGGGAATCAGGCTTTGCACCTAACTTACTGGGATGGAAATGGATGACCATATTGAATTGTGAAAGGAACTCCGACCACCAGGCTTGATGCCAAGTGAGGAGTTTGGAGGTAGTGAAGTACTTCAAATTCTTATGGTTTATTACTATGTCAACTGGAGTTCCAAAACCTTCAAGGTAATGCTGCCAAGTCCAGAAGGGCTTGAAGATGGCAAGCAATTCCTTGTTGTGGGTGTCATAGTTGAGCTTCAGAGCAGAGAGGGTATAAGAGAAGTATGCTACCAGGCAGACTTCATCGTCCAGGCAGTAGAGGGAAAGAATACCTGTGATGGCATAATCAGAGGTGTCTGTCTTGACGATTAGTGGAGCATTGGGGACCCAGTGGATAAGGATGGGGGCAGAGGTGAAAGTGTCTTTAAGATGCTGAAAGGCGGAGCGACAGGCTTCATTGAAATTCCAGGGGGTGCCTTTATGTGTGAGGCAAGTGAGTGGGACAATGAGCCTGGAGTAGTCGGTGATGAAACACCGATAGAAGTTAGTGAAACTGAGAAATGACTGGATATTGCAGACCTTATGGGGCTTGGGCCAATCGACGATGGCCTTTATCTTATCAGAAGACATGGTAAGTCTGGATGGAGAGAGCTGGTACCCAAGATACTCAGTCGATTCAGTATGGAATTCACATTTTTTGGGCTTGGTGTAAAGTCTGTGCTTTCAGAGACACCAGAGGACTTCCTGGACATGCTCTTTGTGCTTTGCGCGGTCCTCGGAGAAGATGAGAATGTTGTCGAGGTAGACAATGACAGAGATGTTAAGTAGATCTGCAAAGATAGAATTGACAAACTGCTGGAATGCTGCAGGAGCATTGGTGAGACCAAATGGCATGATGAGCCATTCGTATGACCCATAGCACATGCAGAAGGATGTCTTCCACTCATCTTTGTTGGCAATGCAGATCAGATGGTACGTGTGCTGGAGATCGAGCTTAGTGTAGATGCGAGCATGGCTGGAAGCATCGAGGAGGTTGGAAATGCAAGGGAGTGGGTAGTGGTCCTTCTTTATGATCTTGTTAAGTTCATGGAAATCTACACAAAGGCAGAGGGAATCATCTTTTTTGTGAACAAAAAGGACAGGAGCGGCATAGGTGGAGGAAGAGGGTTAGATGAAGCCATTAGCTAGGTGTTCGTCGAGGAATGTCCAGAGGAACTCAAGCTCAGATGGGGAGAAGGAATAGATAGTACCTATCAGAGGAGATTTTCCTTCCTCCAAATCAATCTTCAGATTGAAATTGTGGTGTGGAGCAAGCTGGGATGCTTTGCTCTTGCTGAACACATTTGTGAAATTATGATATTTGGGGGGAATCCTAGAGAGATCGACTGGTTTGAAGGTGACGGAGGCAGAGTGGAGGTTGCTGTCAGGTGGGCGGAGTGTCATTGCAAAGTGCACTGAGCCTTGAAGGCAACATGCAAGCATGAAGGCAGGTGTGCTAATGAGCATGATGATTGGAGCCTTGCGTTCAGAGAAATGCAGTGTATCGGAGGGGATGGAGTCAGCTGGAGAAGTGATGTCCGGAGGCTGCAGAGTTGAGCTTGGGAGTGCTGGCATGGGCGGTTCTGGTGCTCGGAATGAAATACTGCTTGAAACCCAGTCAATCAATGGATTGAAGTGGGTCAGCCAGTTGTGTCCTAGAACAATTGAACACGAGCCATCCAATGGAGTAATGTAGAATATCGTCAAAGTGATATCACCAGAGGGGAAGCAGATGGAAAGGTCGAGTGCTTGAGTGATGGTGGAGTTGGATGTTCCATCAAACAAACAGAGATAGCGAAGGAACGGAGTAGGTGGAAAGTTTGTTTTTATTGACAAAATTTATATCTATGAAACAATTGGATGATCTGGAGTCTATTAATGCGGGAAAGGAGGGGATGTTGTATGATACAAGAGAGACTGATGGCATGAGTGATCGTGGGTCTGAGAGAGCAGATGCATTGAGACAGATCTTCTTAGGTGCACAGGTGGGTTCAATGCAACCTCCATCTTGTGCAGAGTCACGGAGGTTGTGGACTATTTTTTTGCCTTGGAGGAGGCCTCTGGTTTTGCTTCCAGAGTCTTGACTGCATGGCCCTTGGCTGCACAAGATGTTGACTTCATGCACTCCTTGGCCTGGTGTCCTGCTTGGCCACAGAACATGCACAGGTTGTTGTCAAAGCGGCATTTACACTTGGCCACTGTGAGCTTACCATCCTTCCCTAGCTTGAATGACAGGTCCGGCTTAGGAGGAGCGAAGGCTCCAGAGGTGGTGGTGGAAGCCTTGATGGACTTCCCTTTGGACTCCTTAGAGGAGCCAGAGGCAGAGGTGGAGTTGGAGGTGGACTTATCGGATGCCTTGGATGGAACACTCGTGGATTTTGCCTGTTGGCTAATCTCCGACTTGTGTTCCCAGTAGCGGGCATCAATGAAATGGGCTAGTTGGTGGAGTTCGGAGAGAGTAGGGGGTTTGCCAACCTGGGAGATTTCGTCCTTAATGCAGTCTGGAAGACCATTGTAGAAGTGGTGCCAGAGGGCACCTTCACTGTATCCCTGGACTTGGGAGGTGATTCTGTTAAATTCAACAACATACTTGTTAATGCATTGACCATCCTTCATTGATAGGTGGTCAAGCTGGTGCTCCGCATCTCCAATGGGGTCATACAGTCTGAAGTTCGTCTGTAGCTCCAGAACGAACTCTTGATAGTTATCCATCCACAAGGGACAGAGTGTGGGGTCTTTCATTTGGAGGAGGTCCAGTTCAAACCACTCCAGTGCCATACCCTTCAGATATGACTGAGCGAAGGTGACCTTGGTGTGGTCAGAGGTGAAAGCTTTAGGGTGATCCTGGAAATTCAGCTCACATTGGATGAGATAAATCCAGAGTTTGTAGGGGTCTGTCCCATCAAACTGGTCCAGTTCTTGGACTTTGGTTCATTGCAAGGTCTTCAAGGATTTCTTGCGCAAGGAATGTGCGAGGGCTTGGATGGCATTAGCCAGGCTAGCTAGTGCATCTTGCAGAATGTGTTCTTCTTCATCAGAGGAGTCGGGGTTGAGGTCATCCTCTGGGATGTCTAAGCCATCGGAGGGATCTTCTCCAGGCTTGTCCAGACCCCTGGGGTTGCCTCAGTTGCTAGGGGTATGGAAGGATGGATCTGGGGGAGGTTCTTTGTCGTCGTCTAACTCCTATATGCACACTTGAGGAGTTGGGGATTGTGGAGAGACATGCATTAATATGAAGGAAGCATTCTGATGAGTGGAAAAGCTGTGAAATTGTTCCATGACTTCAGGGCCTTGGCAATTGCTGCCAAAGGCATGAAGAGGATTGAATCGGGGAGAAGGTGGTGGATTGGCAGTTGCTCGAGTGTGCGATCTGGTAACTTGAGGAGCGTTGGTAGTCATAAGTAATGATCTGATGCAAGAGTAAGTTTGAATATACTGTTAAACTCTGGATGGATGCTGCTCTGAGGAGAACTCCGGAGGTCCAGAGTTGAGGGGTTCAGATGGGACTTGGCTTCATCTTATATGGTGCACCCTTGCACAGGATCCGGTTGTCCTGAATTTACAGAGGGTTGGAGGTCAGAGGGGGTAATCAGAGAAGTTGGTCAATGACTTAGAGAACAAGTGGGGAGAGTGTCAGGTTATGTTGATATTCAAACTGAAGTGTACAAGATGTAACTATGGAGTTTATATACGGAGGGACTCAGATGACTAAGTCCAGAGTCGGGTTACAGTATGTACCAGAGGGGTTGGAGGTAAGACTATGCTGGAGCACAGCCTCAGAGCTGTGCTCCTAAGCGAGCACTGGTATTGGAGTTCTAACTAAGCAGAAAATGGAACATAAGATATAAGTGATATAGAAGAACATAACAGGGATAGAGTCAGGGATGAATACTAAGTACAAGTCCAAACGGAGTAGGTACAGGAGAATGGAGGAGAGATGGACTGGAGGTACAATGGAGATGGTATGGAAGTATCAGAGTTGACTCGAAACATGGGATATAATGTTACAAATTGTGTATGATACTTGGTACAATGACTACTATGCTTGCATGCACAAGTATTCAATTATGACTTTCCCTGATCACGTGACTTCCCTCGTTCCCTTCACATTGTCACACCTTCACCCTTCACGTGTATCACATCTCCTATCCTCTCCCTTCACCTCTTCACGAATCACCAATCACTCTTCCATTTCCAATCACCTCACCTTCTTCATCTCTGTCGTTCCCTCCAATCAGTACGATCACTTATTGAAATTACATCTCGATCATAACCCTGCAAGATCCTAGATGGATCTCTGCCATGATCTCCTTTCCAATCAGTCACACTTTGTGATCGATCATCCCTTTACATTAAACCCTGCAACCTCATCTCCACTTCTTCCATTCTATTAGATGAGTTGCCTAACATTTGCCTCATGAACTCTTCCCTCCTATCTTACTAGCCAATAGCATTAATTACGTATACCCTAGACCCTAGTGTATAGCACAGTCCGTGCACTATCCTGTAACATATATAAGGGGTTATGAGTACAGGCTGTTCCCCCAGCCTAATCCACTTGTTTCCTCGTGTCCTACCCTGCCTACCAAGGTGGCCTAGTGACAACAGTACAAGTAAGGGATGGTATTCGCCTGGCCCTCTTAACTGAGCCT
>JBBPJS010000457.1:0-16548 GCA_038088835.1 Singerocomus rubriflavus | reverse complement strand
TGCATTGAGGATTTAATGTCTGCTTTTTCTTTCTATTTTTGGTATCTTCTTATCTATGACATCAGCTGGTCTGTGTGCATACTCTTGTAGTATAAATATGAAGTATATTCAACTGATCCCCCTTAGTCTAATCCACTTGGTTATTTGCCTCCTAGCTAGGTTGAGACCTTAAGGATACTACTTATCCTACTCTTCACCATATTCCACCTCTTATCTGTGTGTCTTTGTGGATTGTGTGGCAAGACCCTGCATAATGTCTGCATAGCAAGTTCCAGTTGCAATTGTCAATCAAGAAGTATAGTGTTTTGCTAGGTGCTGCAATAGAGGGAATTGGATGAAAGGAAAGGGTGATCAATAACTTCTTAGGGAACTCTTGCATCTCTAGTACTACCCAGACTATTGCACTGAGTACACATCCTTCTAATACCACATTCTATAAATATGGCATAATCATATCCAGCTTTTGGGGCAAGGGGTTCAAGTCTTGGGTGATTGTGTGGCTATCTTCAGGTTGCCAATCTTAAAAGCTAATCTAGAGTGCCACCCTATCCTGGGAAACCATACAGTACTTTCCAACAGAATCTTCTTTAAGACTGCAGTACAAGAAGAAACAACTAATAGATAACATCAAATATGATAAGGAACACCAGCAGTATATGCATATGTGACCTGCAGGTATAACATCAGCTTGACTAGTGAATTGTCTTGCATCACATAGTGTTTTCCACAAAGGTTAAATATCTTCACAAAGATCATTGTTGTGGAATCAAAGAGTGACACTATGCTATCAAACAACCCAATCAACCTGGTAAACAACCAGAGGACTTGGTATGGAGCTGAACCTATAATGTTGGAGAGAGAGAGAGTGCTGGATAGTAGGGATGAGGGAACAGTGATAAGAAGAGGGCTAAGATAGGGACATCTTTATAGATAAACTCCAAAACTACTTTTGCAAGTCCTTGATAATACTAGTACTCTTGCAACTAGGTTCTGGCTTTCTCCTAATACTATAATCTATTGTACATAGCATAATTGTGTTTGGCTCTTGAGGCAAGGGTTTTGAGCCTTGGGTGATTATATGGCTATTACCAGGTTGCCATCCTTGAGAACAAAGTTGAGGTCACTATAGATCCATGGTATGTCCTATAACCCAATGGATGTTCCAATGAGAGTGCAGTACTACTCATGGCTTAAGTTATCTGTGAACTGAACTAATATAATAAGATTCTGCAGCAGTGAGAGCTTCTAAGGATCATAGGTATAACATTGAGGAACATTACAATAATGGTTCCTTGTCACATGGTCTTTGGTATGTTTCTGGTTCAGATCTTGAAACAAAGAATGTCTTCTGTTCTTTCAAGGTACTGGGTTCTGTACTGGCACTTGAATGAGCTTGCTAGCAAGCCATATGTTGGTGGTTCAGAATTGCTAGAATGATATGATGGGATAAAAGGAGGGAAAGGGATAAAGGTTAGCTTTATCTTCAGGCATGCCTCACTCCTAGGGATCCAATGAAGAACCAGTAGGTGAATAGCTGTCCTTTACTTGAGACTTCACTAGGCCACCTTGGTAGGCAGGGTAGGAGAGGTACAAACAAGTGGATTAGGCTGGGGGAACAGCTCTTGTCTTAACCCCTTATATATGAGTACAGGAAGTGCACAGACCAAGCTGTGTCTTGAGTCTAGGATATACACTATTAGTGCTATTGGCTAGTAAGATTAAGGGTAAGGTCCTTGAGGCAAAGGTTAGGCATCTCATATATCAAAATGGAAGAAGTAGATATGAGAATGCAGGGAATAGGATAAAGGGGAAGATTGATCACAAGATGTGAAAGGTCAAGGAAGGGATTGTGGCAGAGATCCATCTAGGATCTTGCAGGGTTCATGATCAAGATATGAGATCCTGATGAGTAATCATACTGATCAGATGGTAAGGGCAGAGATGAAGAAGGTGAGGTAATCAAAATGGAAGATTGATCAGTGAGGTCATGACAATATGAGGAGGAGAAGTGTGAGATGTGAAGACATGACAGGTGAAGGCATGAAGATGTGAAGGGACAGAGAGTGGTCACATGATCAGGGATTAGTCATAAGTAGCACTTGTGCAACACAAGTGTGCAGTTATAGCACCAAGTATCATACAACATTCATAACAATCATATTCCAGGTTGTCTTAACTGGGTTCCATTTTGACTGAGTCCTGAGTTAGCATGACCACACAGTGATAAATAGAAAGAGGGTAGAGTGGAGGATGAGACTGCATCTGAGCAATGCCTCATTTCCAGGCAGTTCAAAGACTGGGTGGGTGAATAGCTACTCTTTTACTTGCTGTTCCTTAAACATTACTAGGCCACCAGTTAAGGCAGAGTAGGAGAGATGAACAAGTGGATTTGGCTGGGAGGACACCAGCTCTTGCACAACCCCTTATATACAATACAGGAGAATGCACAGACCATGCTGTGATTTGGGTCTAGGGTATAGTGTAGTTAATGCTATTGGAAGATAAGGTAAAGATAATAGTTCATGATAAAAAGGTTAGGCATTCATAGAAGAAGATCAGAAGCAGATATAAATGCAGGGATTACAATAGAATGGAAGATCATCACAAGATGTGAATGATCAAGAAGAGTGTTACATTTTATTCTCATTCTTGCTTATTCTTTTTCCACCACTTCATGTTCACTGTGTAACACTACACAGTAGCCTGCCTGGCAGGCATCTGGATCTTTGATGCTGACTCATCCCTTCCCATATTACATCATTGACTGTGCTTTGTATTCTGCTTTTCTCTTCCATGCACAGCTTGACTCCACATTCATTAGCATCTCTATTGTTTGCTTCTTTCACTCTTCGTTACTTATGCCACTGGTTACCATGATGGTGGAACCTCCCCATGCCTCCTCTAAGGCATGGTCTGTGTGCCATCTGCACTGCATATATACTCACTACCTACTGTGTTACTTTTTTAGCTTTTGTCTCTCTTATACCTGTGTATACTGTAACATCTGCTCCAAGCAATAACACTTGCTTGATCATTGGACCAACATCTGATAGTCATTACTACCTTCATCATTGACCTTTCATTGCTTAGCCAGCACTCATTGTTATGAAGCTAAGTCCACTTGTGCTCTCCAAAGCAAACTCAAGGGCTACATCTGATCCTACCTGGATCAGGTGTAACAAAAGACAAAGGCTAATCCACTTGGCATCTAGTATTACCTAGCATGCAACAATCCCCACCATGTCACAACCACCCTGCTCCACAGTAAACCCCTGATGGTCCCCACATACCACATGAGCACAAAACCAATCATTTCCCAAAGAGTTCAGTGGATCTCCCACTGAATCAGAATCTGACCATGACATCACTCCATCCAACCCAGTAGCAGACCAACTTGCCACCCACTTGAGTCATATGTTATTCATGCAAGCCTCCATTCCCTGAGTATCAACCTCACTGTCCCTCATCCCAGTAACTCAAACTCTCCCATTTGCTCTAGCTAACACCTCTACCCCTGCCACTATGTCCTCATCCAAGCCAGTTGAATTATGACTTGGAACCCCTAAACATTTTGATGGGGATTACAAGAAAGCCATAGCCTGGCTTAACACCATTGTCTTCTGTCTAACAGTTAATAAGGATGTTTACAACTCCTCCACAAAAAAGGTGTTGTGGAACCAAAGAGTTATGCTACACTGCCAACCTAATCAACCAATCCGGCAGATGACCAGTCATAATGGTAAGTCCTTGAGACAACATTCGATAGAAAAGAGTGCTGGACAGCAGGAATGGGGGAATGGATAAAGATGAGGACTAAGTTGGGACATCTTCTAGGTGTGAGCTCCAGGTCTACTCTTGCAAGTCCTTGATGAACATGGTACTCTTGCAACCAGTTCCTGTCTTCCTCCTAACACTACAATCTAATGTATGTAGTGTAATTGTGTTTGGCTCTTGGGGCAAGGGTTTCAAGCCTTGGGTAATCATGTGGCTGATTTCAGGTTGCCATTCTTAAAAACAATGCATTGTCACCATAGATATATGGGTATGTTTGTCATATACCATGTCTTGAGTTACCTCTGGTACCTCTGTACCAACTCTGTCATCCCTTCAGTCTGTCTCTTCTCCATTTTCTCCTATTCTGCTTGGACTTGTAGTTAGCATTCCTCTCTGACTCTGTCTCACATTCCTGTATGTTACTCATATCTTATATTCCATTCCTTGCTTAGTTAGAACTCCAACACCAGTGCTCGCTTAGGAGCACAGCTCCAAGGCTGCACTCCAGCACAGTCTTACCTCTGACCCCTCTGGTACATAGTATCACCTGACTCCAGACTTAGTCACCTGAGTCTCTCCATATATAAACTCCGTAGATACATTATGTATCCTTTAGTCTGAAATCCACATAACCACATATTAACTTAACCAGCATAACTCCATCTGCTATCAAAGAGTCATTGATTGACTTCACTCTAACTCACTCTGACCTCTGACCTCCAAACCTACTCCAAGTCTGAAGTCAAGTTATTGACTAACTCCCTTCTGACTGACTCCATCCTCCATTCTCTGTCCCCTGACTCCCCTCTGTCTGCCTTTCTCTGATGCTCCACCTATCCACTCTGTAAGTCGTAGATTGACTTCTCCCCTACACTCACCCTTTTTAACCTCTGACCTCCAGCCCTCCATAAATCAGGACAACCGGATTCTTTGCAAGGGTGCACCATATATGGTGAAGCCAAGTCCTGTTCGAATCCCCTCAACTCCGGACCCTTGAAGTTCCCCCTTGGAGCATGTCTGACCCAGAGTTTAACAGTATTTCAGACTGAACACTTGCAGTGAATCCCTTTCCACTATCTGACCTCTCAACCCTTCACTTCTCCTTGGAATGGGCTCATCACCCAAACTAAGGGGAGACATCAAGCTCTTAGTGGCTGAGTGCAAGCGCTGCTTTAACAAAAACCTGTGCTTGTTCTGCAGACATGCAGGACATTGGGCCAAGGATTGCACAAAGCCAACCTCTCATCCAGCCAAGGACTGCATGACCCAAACTCCAGAAGCAAAACTGGAGGCCTCCTTTGAGGCAAAAAAATAGTCCATAACCTCCATAACTCTGCATAGACTGGAGGTTGTGTTGAACCCACCTGTGCACCCAAGGAGCTCCATCTTAATGCGTCCACTCTCTTAGATCCACAATCACTCATGCCCTCAGTCTCCTTTGTATCATATAACATCTCCTCAGCCCCCATGTTGATCGACTCCAGCTCCTCTGACTGCTTTATAGACACCTTGTTCATCTTGAAGAACAAACTCCCAACCCACTCTGTTCCTCTGCTCTCTCTCTGTTTGTTTGATGGAACATCCAATTTCACCATCACTTAAGCACTCCACCTCTCCATTCACTTCCCCTCTGGTGATATCACTTCAATGACACTCTATGTCACTCTGTTGGATGGCTCATGTTCAATTGTTTTGGAACACAACTGGCTGACCTGCTTCAATCCATTGATTGACTGGGTTTCAAGCAGTATTTCATTCCAAGCACCAGAACCATCCGTGCCAGCACCCCTGAGCTCAACTCTGCAGCCTTCAGACATCACTCCTCTGGCTGACTCTGTCCCCTCCGATACACCAAGTTTCTTCAAACAGAAGGCTCCACATATTGTGCTTATCAGTGCACCTGCCTTTGTGCTCACTTGTCACCTTTAAGGCTCTGTTCAGTTTGCAATAACACTCTGCCTGCCTGAAAGTGACCTCCACTCTGCCTCTGTCAACTCTGAACCAACCAATCTCTCTAGGGTTCCCCCAGAGTACCACGATTTCACAGATGTATTCAGCAAAAGCAAGGCATCTCAGCTTGCTCTGCACCATGACTTCGATCTAAAGATCAATCTGGAAGAAGAAGCTTCTCCTCCAATAGGCACCACCTACTCTCTTTCCACCTCTGAGCTTGAGTCTCTCTGGACATTCCTCAATGAACACCTTGCCAACAGCTTCATCTGCCCATTCTCCTCTGCCCATGCTATGCCTGTCCTCTTTGTTTGCAAGAAGAACAGCTCCCTCTGCCTTTGTGTAGATTTCTGCAGACTCAACAAGATCATGAAGAAGGACTGCTACCCACTCCCTCATATCTCTGACCTCCTCAATGCCCCAAGCCATGCCTGCATATATACAAAACTTGATCTCCAGCATGCATACCACCTGGTCCACATCACCACTGGAGATGAGTGAAAGACTTCCTTCCACATGTGCTATGAGTCCTATGAATGGCTCATCATGCCATCTGATCTCACCAATGCCCCTGCAGTATTCCAGCAGTTTGTAAACTCCATTTTCACAGATCTACTCAATGTCTCTGTCATCATGTACCTCAATGACATCCTGATTTTCTCAAAAGATTGTGCAAAACACAAAGAGCATGTCTGAAAAGTCCTCTGGTGCCTTCAAAAGCACAGACTTTATGCCAAGCCTGAAAAGTGCAAATTCCATACTGATTCGACTGAGTACCTTGGGTACCAGTTATCTCCATCTGAACTTACAATGTCTCCTGACAAGGTAAAAGCCATTGTCGATTGGCCTGAACCCCATAAGGTCCAAGACATTCAGTCTTTCCTTGGATTCACTAATTTCTATTGGCATTTCATTGCTGATTACTCTGGGCTTGTTGTTCCGCTCACTTATCTCACTCATAAGGGCACCCTATGGAACTTCAACAAAGCCTGCCACTTCGCCTTCCAGCATTTTAAGGACGCTTTCACCTCCACTCCCATCCTTACTCACTGGGTCCCCAACACCCCACTAATCATCAAAACAGATGCCTCCAACTATGCTGTTGTAGGTATTCTCTCCCTCTGCTGCCTGGACAATAAAGTCTGCCTGGTGGCTTACTTCTCCTGCACCCTTTCTGCTCTGGAGCTGAATTACAACACCCATGACAAGGAACTGCTCACCATCTTTGAATCCTTCTGGACTTGGCAGCATTACCTTGAGGGCTCCAAAACTCCAGTTGACATTGTAATGGACCACAAGAACTTAGAGTACTTCACTACATTTAAACTCCTTACTCAGTGCCAAGCCCAGTGGTTAGAGTTCCTCTCTCAGTTCAATATGGTTGTCTGTTTCCATCCTGGAAAATTAGGTGCAAAGCCTGACTCCCTCACTAGATGCTGGAATGTCTATCCCAAAGAGGGGGATAGGGACTATGCTTTGGTCAACCCCCAAAACTTCCACCCCATCTTCACTCAAGAGCAACTCATGTCATCCCTCAGGGCATTGTGTTTAGCAGCTCTGGTCCTCCAGGCCAGTGTGCTGTTCAACATCAAGTTCCTCCATAACAACATTCTCTCTGCTCTTCCCTTCGACCCCATCTTCTCCACACACATGTCCACCTCCGAATCCTCCAACTCTCATTGGTCTGTTGACTCAGAAGGCTTCCTATGCCTAGATGACCACATCTATGTCCCAGACACAAACAATCTCTGTCTCCACATTCTCCAATACAAACATAACCACCTACTTTCTGATCATTTCAGACAAAACAAGACATTAGAGCTAATCTGCTGAGAATACACCTGGCTAGGCATTCAGACCTTCATAAAAGAGTACATCACATCCTGTACAGCCTGTGCTCAAACCAAGATACCAAGGCACAAGCCCTACAGGCTCTTAAAGCAACTACCAATCCCCAAAAAGCCATGAAACTTGATCTTCATGGACTTCATTGAGCAACTCCCTCCATCCTCTGGTCACACTGCCATCCTTGTCATCATGGACAGACTGTCCAGACAATGTATATTCATCCCCACCAATGATAAGGTAATGTCTCCAGAGCTAGCTAAACTCTTTCTACTTCATGTCTTCTTGAAGCATGGAGTTTCCTTCCACATTACCTCTGACTGAGGCTTGGAGTTCATCTCCCATTTCTTCCACTCACTTGGCAAGGCTCTTGACATCTGCCTCCACTTCACCTCTGGATACCACCCAGAGGGTGATAGCCAAACAGAACAAATGAACCAGATACTGAAACAATACCTTCATATATACTGCAACTACCAGCAGGACAATTGGTCTGAACTTCTGCCCCTTGTGGAGTTTGCATACAACAATGCTCCAAATGCTACTACTGGCATTTCCCCATTCTTCACTAATAAAGGCTACCACTCTAACATCACTGTCCACCCTGAACAAGACCTTACCTCTGCTTGAGCCTGAAAGTACTTTGTTGACCTTGACTCCCTCCATCAATTCCTCCATGAAGAGATCAGCCTAGCCCAGCAACACTATCAAGGTTCTGTGAACACTAAATGGACTCTGGCACTAGACTTAAAAGTCAGTGATCAAGTTTTTGTTAAAGCAAAGTACTTCAGTACCATATATCCCTCAAAGAAACTTTCTAAAAAGAACCTTAGACCTTTTGATATCATTGTGCAGGCAGGTACACTCTCTTTCACCCTCCATCTCCCAGAGAACATAAAGTCCATATATCCAGTCTTCCATGTCTCCCAATTAGAACCCACAACTCTAAACACCATCCCAAATTGCACACAACCACCTCCGCCCCCAGTCAAAGTTGACAGTGAACCAGAATACAAGATCTTCAAAATCCTAGACTCAAAGATTGACCAAAGATGAAAGAACTGCAAGCTCCTGTACCTGATCCACTGGTCCAGGTACAAAGGAACAGATGAAGAAACTTTGTGGCTACCTGCAAAGGAGCTAGATCATGCATCAGAGCTCATCTCAGACTTCCATCTCCAGTACATGAAGAAGCCTGGGCCTCACCACACTTGAGATAAACGAAAAAAAAGGTTACATTGAAGGAGACTACTAACTACAGTATCTCTACATCATGGATATCCCTGGAGATGTCCTCCAACACCTCTGATCCTTCTCTGTCCTCCTCCTCGTTTCCCTCCTCATTCCCCTCTTCATCCTCCTTGCTATTCTCATTCTTGTTGTTTAGATAGACCTCCATGATCTTGAGGTCCACCAGCTAACCCACTGTGACAATCAGGCAGTCCAGCCAACTCCTCACCATGTTCCAGTGGTCATTGATTGCCCTCACAATCAACTTCATGCACACCCTCAGCTCCAACGGTCTGTCCCCCCCCCATCTCCTCTGACCAGACCTTCTTCTGAGATCCTCCCATCTCCTCTCTGTCATGTGCCTTCTTTTTCCTTCATACCTCTGTCCGTTCCTCCCCAGGTCTCTCACACCACACCTTGACATGTCAGCACTCCTCACACAATATGGCCTTGCCAGAACTGAGGATGCACTCCAGCCCCTGGTCCTCACACCTCTGGCACTCCATCACCAGCTCCACATGCTGCTTCCCCTTCCCCTTACTGGAGCTCTGCTCCACAGCAATCTGCTTTGCCATAATCTGCTCTGCCTGCTTCTCCATCAGTGTCATCCATGCATCATGAGGTGAACTCACCCTTCTCTTGGTGGCTGCCTCGACCTCTGCTCAACACCTTGCATCCTTCTCTGCCCACTGCCTGGCAGCCTCCTCTGCCTTCTTCTACTCCTCCTTCTCTCTCCTTGCCCTCATCCATCACCTCTGCTCTGCCACCTTTGCCTCCCACAATGCATCATCATCATCAATGCACTCTGCAAGGCATTCACTATTCCAAATCTTGATGTCGGCAAAGTCAGACATCGTGATTGAACTCTAAGGAGTGTCTATGGATCACCTGGACTTTATACTACACAGGTGACACTCCACTCCACCATTTTGTTTTAGACTCTGCAATCAACAGTATTACATGACCCTCAGTGGCCTTTATGGGTTCAGATCTAAGAGGGGGATACTGTCATATACCATGTCTTGAGTCACCTCTGATACCTCCATACCAACTCTATTATCCCTCCAGTCCATCTCTCCTCCATTCTCTCCTACTCTGCTTAGACTTGTAGTTAGTGTTCCTCTCTAACTCTGTCTCACATTCCTGTATGTTACTCATACCTTACATTCCATTCCTTGCTTAGTTAGAATTCTGACACTGGTGCTCACTTAGGAGCACAGCTCCAAGGCTACGCTCTGGCACAGTTTTACCTCCAACCCCTCCAGTACATAGTATTACCTAACTCTGGACTTAGTCACCTGAGTCTCTCTGTATATAAACTCCATAGATACATCATGTACCCTTTAGTCTGTTTTGCAGAACTGAAGAGTTCCATCTACTCAACCACAAATCTAACCAACCTGGCAGATGATCAGGGAATGATATGATGAGTCCTTGAGATAATGTCCAGAAGTAGAGAATGCTGAACAGCAGGGAATAGAAGAACAGATAAAGGATAGAACCAAGTCAGACTATCTTCAGATATGATCTCCAGGACTACTCTTGCAAGTCCTTGATAATCAATGAACTATTGCATTGTGGTTCTGTCTTCCTCCTAATACTACCATCCTATAATGATAGCATAATCATGTTTGGCTCTTGGGGCAAGGGTTCCAAGCCTTGGGTAATTGTGTGGCTAATTTCAGGTTGCCATTCTTGAGAACAAAGACAGTGTCACCATAGATACGGGAGTATATTCTATAACCTCCATGTATGTTCCAATGAGAGATGTGATGCTACTCATAGCTTAAATATCTGTAAGTGCTAAACAATATGATAAGACCATCACAGCAACAATAGCTTCTCGTGGTCACAGGTATAACATTAGTAGTCAGTACAATAGAAGACTACATCACATAATCTTTAATATTTTCTGGCACTGGTTCTTGATACAACAAATGGGTTCTGTACTTGTATAGATTCTGTGACTTGAACTAGCTGAGGTACAAGTTAACTCACTGGTCTAAATTGGCAGTTCAATACTGTAAGGGACTGATGATGGAACAATAGAGGGGAGAGGGGAGGAGTGGCTTTATCTCCAGATGTCTCACTCCTAGGGCTCAATGAAGAGGGCTAGGTGAATAACATCCTTTACTTGAACTGTTGTCACTAGGCCACCTTAGTAGGCAGGGTAGGACATGAGAAAACAAGTGGATTAGGCTGGGGGAACAGCCTATACTCATAACCCCTTATATACATTACAGGAAAGTGCACAGACCAAGCTGTACACTAGGGTCTAGAGTATACAGTATTAGTGCTATTGGATGATAAGGTAAAGAGTAAGGTTCATGAGGCAAAGGTTAGGCATTTATATGGAGTGGGAAAATGAAGAGTGGATATAAATGCAGGAAGTAATGTATAATGGAAAATCAATTACAAGATGTGACTGATCGGAGAGAGATCATGGCAGAGATCCATCTAGAATCTTGCAGGGTTCATGATTGAGATGCAATCTTGATGTGTGATTATACTGATTGAATGGTAGGGTGGAGATGAAGGAAGAGGGATTGAGATTGGAATGGAAGATGTGATCAGTGAGGTTGTGAAGGAGGTGAAAAGGTGATAACTGTGAATGTGATCAATGTGAAGGGTGAAGGCATGAAGATGTGAAGGGAATGAGGGAGGTCACATGATTAGGGAATGTCATAAAGAAGGTACTCATGCATGCAAGCAAGCAGTCATAGTATCATATATCGTTAAGTATTGTATACAATTCATAACAGTCTGAAATCCACATAACCACATATCAACTTAACCAGCATAACTCCATCTGCTACCAAAGAGTCATTGATTGACTTTACTCTGACTCACTCTGACCTCTGACCTCCAAACCTACCCTGAGTTTGAAGTCAAGTCATTGACTGACTCCCTTCTGACTAACTCTGTCCTCTGTTCTTTGTCCTCCGACTCCCCTCTGTCTGCCTTCCTCTGATGCTCCACCTATCTGCCCTGTAAGTTGTAGATTGACTTCTCCCCTACACTTACCCCCTCCGACCTCTGACCTCCAGCTCTCCATAAATCAGGACAACCAGATTCTTTGCAAGGGTGCACCATATACAGTGAAGCCAAGTCCCATCCAAACCCTCTTAACTCTGGACCCTCGGAGCACATCCAACCCAGAGTTTAACAATGTTCATGTAACCTCAATATATGTTTCAACTAGGACAGCAATGTCACTAGTGGCTTAAGTTATTGTTACTATATTCTGTAATATGATAAGACCTGCACAGCAATGCTAGCCTCTCGAGGTCACAGGTATAACATCAGTAGCCTAAATGATGAAGGACTATGTCACATGATCTTTGATACTTTTATAGATTCAGTTCTTGATATAATGAATGGGTTCCATACTTCCTAATACTGGGATCTGTTTGGGACATGGTACAAGTTGGCTTGCTGGCTTGATGTTGGTGGTTCAGTATTGCAAGGACAATCTAATGGTACAATGAGAGGAGAGGAAAAGGGTTAGCTTTATCTTCAATGCCTTACTCCTAGGGAACCAATAAAGATCCAGTAGGCAAATAGCACTCTTTACTTATGTCCTTACACTAGGCCACCTTTGCAGGCAGGGTAGGAGAGGAAATGAACAAGTGGATTAAGCTGGGAGAACAGCCCTTGCTCATAACCCCTTATATATGGTTACAGAAAGTGCACAGACCAAGCTGTGACTGAGTCTAGGGTATACACTATTATTGCTACTGGATGATAAGGTAAAGGGGTAGAGTCCATGAGGAAAACATTAGGCACTTTATATATCAGAATGGAAAAGCAGATATGAAAGTGCAGGGAATAGAATATAGGGGATGATCAATCATAAGATGTAATGATCAGAAATGGGGATCATGGCAGAGATCCATCTAGGATCTTGCAGGGTTTGTAATCAAGATGCAATCTTAATAGATGATCATACTGATTGAAGGGAATGATGGAAATAAAGAAGGGAAGGTGATCAGGAATGGAAGATTGATCAGTGAGATCATAATAATGTGAAGGAAGAGAGTATGATGATGTGAAGACATGATAGGGTAAAGGCATGATGTGTGAAGGGACAGATAAAGTCATGTGATTAGAGAAAGAGTGGTCATGGCACTCATGCATGTAGAAGTATGCAGTTATAGTGCAAAGTTCATACACAAATTCATAACAAAAGGTAGCATTTACTCTCTTCTACATGATCAAGGGATCAGCCACGACCTGGGCTGAAAACTTCTGAATCAAGACATATGACCCCACCACAGGAACAGTCAACATGGACATGTTTGCTGAATTCCAGAAAGCTTTCTGTTCAGCTTTTCAACATCACAACATCATAACATCTGCCATCCACTGGCTCACCCATACCCACATAAAATTCAATCCAAAGAAGAAAGGATATGAACCATCAATCACCAAATACAATGCCTCCTTCTCCAACAAAACTTTCAAAGCAGGGATTACTGAGAATTATGTCCTCATAGAATACTACTCAGCAGGAATCTCTATCCCAATCATGCAGCAAATCTTCACCATGGAAGAGGTACTCATAGAAATCAAAAAATGGAAGAAATGTGCAGTTTTCTTCATTTCACAAAATGAATGAGCTAATCAAATTGCTCAACAATCAATGACCCTTAGAATCTAGCACTTCTACTGTGCCCTGCAATCCACCAAAGACCCAAATGTGATGGACACAGATGCTATCTGTCTTGTCAAACTCACCCCCAAAGAAAGAAAGTGGTGCTAAAACAACAATCTCTGTTTCCACTGCTACAAACCCAGCCATAGTTTCAATTAATGTCCCACCAGCAACAACACCTCATCCCCTTCATGAGTGAAGAAGACTCATTCCACCAAAGTTGTAAAGGAGCTTCCAAAAATGGAAGTGGTGGATGATAGTGAAGATGAAGATGAGGGGAAGGTCTTGGTGCAGGCAATGACAGATTTTTAAAGAGGGGACCACCACAGACATGAGTGCCTCTTCCTTTCTTTATGAATATAATAGTATCTCAGGCTAAGAAATTATTAAACCTTCCAGTTAAACTCTTAGTTGTGAACAATGTGAAGAAAAGCATCTCCACCCATGCCTTAATAGACAGCAGTGCCAAAATAAACTGCATTGACTAGGGCTTCATCAAGAAACATTGAATCTCCATACAAAGATTAGAACAACCCATAAGAATTTGCAACATTGACTTATTAGCAAATAAACAAGGACTAGCCAAATTCCAGGCCACCCATTACCTTAGCATCAGGGGTTTGGTATGAAAAGTAACTTTTGTCATCATCCAATGCAGGGTCAACAATATTATCTTGGGACACCCATGGTTATACAATGTCAACCCCTAAATCAACTGAAAAACACAGATAGTCACCATCTGCACCAAGACTGATCAATCCAAGGAGTACTATGCCACCCATATCAAGCTTCCTAATATTAGGGAATTATGACCCAAACATGTAAACCTAATAGCTGACAAGACCCCCCACCTGTTCAACTACCTTCACCACTTCAGCCCAAAAGGGCAAACAATATGACATATAGCCACTGCCCAAAAGCAGAAAACAATCAACTGAATTCTAAAGAGAGGAGAATGATTTGTCATCATGGCTGCCACCACCTCCACTAAGCTCACCATCAATGCCCTCCAACACAAAAGCAAGGTAGTCCTCCCAGAGGCCTACAAGGAATATGAGGAAGTATTTTCTCAAGAAGCCACTAATAAACTTCCCCCATCCAGGAAGTATGACCATGAAATAAACTTCAAAGAAACATTCAAGCCAAAAATTGGTAAACTATACTCCTTTAACTCAGAAGAAAAAAAGGCTACTGTTACAAATGTTGTATGATACTTAGTACTATGACTGCATGCTTGCATGCATGAGTACTCATGACATCTCTTTTCCCTGATCATGTGACCTTTTCATCCCTTCACACCAATCATGCCTTCACCCTTCATGTGTATCACATCTCTTATCTCTCTTTACACTCTTCATGAATCACTGATCACTCTTCCATTTCAATCACAATCACCTCACCTCTTTCATCTCTGTTGTTCCCTCTGATTGGTATGATCACACATTGAGATTGCATCTTGATCACGACCCTGCAAGATCCTAGATGGATCTCTACCATAATCTCCCTTTCTGATCATTCACATCTTAATGATTAATCTTCCCTTTCATTCTACATCCTGCATTCATATCTGCTCTTCATATTCCCACTCCATATGAATGCCTAATGTTAACATCATGGACTCTTTCCTTTTATCTTACTAGCCTATAGCATTAATGTCATATACTCTAGACCCTAGTGTATAGCATAGTCCATGCACTATCCTATAATGTATATAAGGGGTTATGAGCAAGGGCTGTTCCTCCAGCCTAATCCACTTGTTTGTACCTCTCCTACCCTGTCTACCAAGGTGGCCTAGTGATGTCACAAGTAAAGAACAATTATTCACCTACCTGCTCTTTATTGAGTGCCTAGGAGTGAGATGTCTGGAGATAAAGCCACTCCTTCCCCTCTCCCCTCATCATATCATTATATCATCCTAGCAACACTGAACCACCAATGTCATGGCCAGCTAGCAAGCTCATACCATGTCTAGTTCAGAACTTAGAACCTATAAAAGTATGGAAGACATTCTTTAGAAGATACCAAACCAGAAACTATCAAAGCTCACATGACAAGGACAACATCATATCATCCTCAATAATATACCTGCAGACCATAACAGGCTACATTGCCAATTGGCCCTTATCATATTAATGATCCATTACAGTAATGATAACTTAAGCCATAAGTAGCACTGTGTCTCTCATTGGAACATATGTTGGGGTATTTGTACAGACCCATGTATCTATGGTGACAATGCATCATTCTTAAGGATGGCAATCTGGAATCAGCCACATGATTACCCAAGGCTTGGAACCCTCACCTCAAGAGCCAAACACAATTATACTAGTATCATTAGGGTATTAGTATTAGGAGGAAGACAGGAACTAGTTGCAAGAGTACTATATTCATCAAGGACTTGCAAGAGTAGTCCTGGAGTTCATATCTGAAGACATCCCTACTTCAGTCCTATCATTATATCTAATCCCCTCTCCCTACTGTTCAGCACTTTCTTCATCTGGACATTATATCTCAAGAATTCATTGTTTGTCTCTGGTCATCTGCTGAGTTGGTTGAGTTAGTTGGTAGTGTAGCAGAATTCTTTAGTTCTGCAACAGCTACAAAGGAATTTCTGGATGAGAATCTCAAGTCCAGGAAGATTAGGCCCTTTAAATTCCCCCAAGCATCTCTGTTCTTTTTCATTAAGAAAAAGGATGGCAAGTTATGCTCCTATCAGGACTACCATTATGTCAACAAGTACACCATCCAAAATGTGTATCCACTACCCCTAATTACAGACCTCATGGACAAAATGAAAGATACAAAGGTCTTCACCAAGTTTGATGTCAGATGGGAGTATAACAACATATGAATAAAGGAGAGTCATTAATGGAAGGCCACCTTTATTATGCATAAGGGCTTCTATGAACCAATGGTGATGTTGTTCAGACTATCAAATTCACCCACCACCTTCTAGTGATTTATGAATGACTTGTTCAGAGATATAATTGCAGAAGGATGGCTGATAATCTACATGGATGACCTTTTGATTTTCTCACCAGATCAACTAATCTATGATGAACAAACCTGCAGAGTTCTTGAATGAATGAAGAAAC
>JBBPJS010000456.1:0-16549 GCA_038088835.1 Singerocomus rubriflavus | reverse complement strand
CTGATAGAGTGTGGCTAAGGGCAGTGGCTAGTCAATCAGTGACTGGGTTCAACAGGGTGATACCTGAGTCAAAATCTGTGTCCAAAGAGGAGTCTTCATTATTATCAGAAGAAGACTGGGCTAGGGCTTGAGTGGTTCATGAAGACCACCAAGAGTTGACAGTGGAGCAAGGGGGTCGAGGGGGTTGCGATGTGGTGTCATGTGGAGCGAGCTAGCTAAGACTAGTCACATTAGAATAGCTTTCATCTTTTATTATGTATTGACTGGGTAGAACAGCACATAGTCCTTGAGGGACAAGGCTAGTCAAGAAGTCAAGTGCAAGAGATAAGAGGGCATATCGTATAGCACTCTATCAAGGGTTCGCCTTAAGTATTGAGGCATCGAGGGTCAAGGGTTGCTGGAGTCATGGAGATGAAGGCACAAGATGACAAAGAAGTAGGCAAATGTATTGCCAACAAGGCCTAGCACTAATGAAGTACAAGGAAGACGAAAGCTAAGGTATGATACTACATGAGCGTGTATAAGTACTTGTATGGAGCCCTGTACCCTGGTTAAGGGCAGGTGTGAGAGTATACCCAAGTAATGATAACCAATAGTGTAAAGAGAGCTACCATGGGGATGGTAGCCAATGGCATATAGAGAGTGATGCCAAGGGAACGGCAAGGCTATAACAAGGTTATGGTAAGGTAATGAAAAGGGAATGCTGACGAATAAGGAAACCATGCTGTGCATGGAATGGAAGAGCAGAAGGCAAAGCACAGACTATGGCATAAAGGTTGAATGAATGAGTTAGCATTCAAGAGATGAGAGATGAAGGTAGCACTTTGGTGCTGCATAGTCTAGAGTAAAGCATAGTGCATGTGTGAGATGAAGGAAAATTGTAACACCTCCAAGTCTATTGTAACTATCAACAAGACAATTGGGCTGATCTCCTTCCCCTCACAGAATTCACCTACAACAATGCGCCCAGTGCTACCACTGACATATCCCCATTCTTTGCCAACAAGGGATACCATCCTAATCTTTCTGTCTTCTCTGATCGCACACTAACCTCCTCCACAGCCTCCTCCTATATCACTGATTTGGAGAAGCTCCATGAGTTTCTCTGATCGGAGATGTTAGAAGCACAGAAGCAATACCAAGGTCCTGCTGATGCCAGGTGTAGTCCAGCTCCGGACTTCTGAGTCAGAGACCTGGTCTACATAAAAGCAAAATACTTTCGTTTTATGCGACCTTTCAAAAAGCTTTCTGAAAAGAACCTTGGACCTTTCACTATAATTGCCCACCCGGGTAGTCATTCTTTTACACTACGTTTACCTGATTCTATGTGCTCAGTCCATCCCATTTTTCACATCTCTCAGTTAGAACCTTCAACTCCAAATACTATAGATAACTGTGTTCAACCTTCACCACCTCCTGTAGAAGTCAACAGAGAACCAGAGTATGAGATCGCAGAGATCCTTGACTCCAGGATTGATTGAAGGAGGCAACTCTGCCAACTCCTGTACTTGATATGTTGGCTTGGTTATGAGGGAATTAACAAAGAGACCTTCTGGCTCTTGACCATGAAGTTAGGAAATGCACAGGACCTCATCTCAAACTTCCACCAGAGGTATTCAGAGAGACCTGGGCCACTATCTGCTCCGGCATAGGAGTCTCAGATGCGCCCTCTCTTTTCATTTCTCTTTTGCTTACTATATTTCACTTCTTATTCATTCACAAGAAAAGAAAAGAAAGTCATATTAATGAAAATGAACACTATATACTAGTTATTACTCCTCTGCTTCCTTCTCCTCCATCTCCTCTTTGTTTGCATCCTCCCCCACCTCCTCTGCTTTCTCTGCACTTGTTTCCTTCTCCTTCATTACCTCCGTTGTTTTTGCTTCCTCCTCCAGGTCGCACTGGGTGCTCATCTCCCTCCTTGCTGGTGCAACCTGGCACCCTTTCCCCTTTGCCCATGCCTGTTGGCCCTCCATCGCCTGGGCCATCCTCTCCAATGCCTCCACCATGTGGCCCATTGCCTCAAGAATGGCCTCTCCATAGGAGGCCTCCTCATAGGTGGCCTCCTCCAGCCCTCCTGCGATCCTTGATGGCCCTGCCATAGGGGGCTCCTCGATGCTCTTCGCCTGCTTCACCTTCATCTGGATTATGACCACAGGGTGGGGTTTCTTTGGCCCTGTTGTCATCACTCCATCTTCAATATGGACCTTCTTCTTTCTCCTCATTGCTGCTTCTTCCTTACTTTTTTCCTTTTTCTTGCACATAGCATGTGCCTTGGCACACTGAAGGCATGACTTGCCTTTGGTGCCCACTTCAGAGGGCTCGCAGTCCCATCCACATGCTGTGCACCATTCACAGGGGGTCTTGTCCACTGCCTTGCATTTTCATCCTCATTCCTCCTCTTTCTCCATTTCAATACTCTTCTATTAATTCGTTAGTTGTGTTACCATCTTGTAGTGTCACTCACTGGGTTGCTTGCTGTCACCTGTGCCTTTTCCTTCCCCTTTCCCTTACTCTCCTTCTCTCTTTTCTTCTTCTTCTCCTCCTTCTTCTGATGCTCCACCTTCACCTGCCTCTTCTTTGCCACTGCAGCGCAGGCTTGTGCCACCTCCTCCTTCACTTGGTGTGCCTCCTTGGCCTTCTCACGTTTCTGCCTTGCTCATTCTTCTGCCTCGCATCGACAACATTGCTTCATCTCTTGTTTTATGCGCTCTGTGTACTCCTTGATGAGAGCCTGCAATCAGGCATACTCATCTTCATTGATGGGTGTGGGGCTTTGCAACTTGCTGGCCATGGTGGTTCAGACCAATGTGACATGATGCAACAACTCCTATTACCTGAGGTGACAATTTTTAACTCTGACAGATATGCGCCACCCCCTTATTCTTTTGATCCCCCCTCTCCACAGGGGCTTGATGGCCCCCTAGGATTGGTTCAATCATCCCCTGCACATTCCACAGCCTTGAGGGCTCAGCCTTAATGGGGGGGCACTGTCACATCCATCCTCCAATCCCTATTGCCTCTCCTCCATTCAACTCTATCCAACTCTGTCGATCCTCATATCTCCCACACCTCCTATCCCTCAGAGTTCCTACTTCGGAGTTTGTTCCTCCATCGTGACCAGTCTAGATCATGCCAGACCTATTTGCCTTCAATTATTGCTACATACATTATGTCCTATCATTCTTTCATCATTCATTCTGTTACTCATTGATGTCTCCATATGTTCTTTGACATTACCATATGGTCACTTGACATTTCCACATGCTACATTGTTTCACCTTGTATCTTGTACCTTACTTCACTCGTACTTAAGAGATGCACCTCCTGTATGTTTCCTTAGTACAAATATCAACTAAGTCACTCCTTCTGCCCTTGTTCAACCCCCTCTTAACTTCTACACCTCCTACTCCACCTTTGCTTTGGACCTCCGCTTCTATGTTCTACAAAATACGAGGACATGGTCCTATATAAGGGCACAACACATAAGTCCTGCGCTAACGTCCTCACTAAGTCCCACACTACTCTGTTCCTCCGTTAGGACTTCTAGTCCACCTCTGTCACTAACTCCTTCATACCCCCTCAGATCTCCGCAACTCTGGTTGGACTTCAACATGGAGGACAAGGACTTGACAGTGGAGGAGCATGAGGAGAGAAGTTAGGACATTGCATAAAGGGTCCTTGTTCTTCTTATTCTTTTTCAAATGCCATTCTGCAATCTGTTACATTTTTCTCTTTCTCGCTACATGCACTATGCTCTACTTTAGACTATGCGACACCAATGTGTCACCTTCATCTCTCTCTCTCGTCTTGGGTGCTGACTCCTTCAACCAACCCTTCACCCAGCTGTGCTTCTCTTTCTGCTCTTCACCTCTACACACAGTATGGTTCTCTTTCGTCAGCACTCCTTGTTCGTTATCTTGTCATAACCTTGCCATAGCCTTACCATCGCTCCCCTTACGCCATTGGTTACCACAACCATGGGAGCTCTCATTACACTATTGGCTACCTTTACTATGGTACATTCTCACGATCTCTTTACGCTATTGGCTACCACTGGTGTGGTAGCTCTACTTATGCTATTGGTTACCATTACTCGGGTATACTCTCATGCCTGCCCTTAACCAGGGTTCAGGGCACCCTATGAGTACTTATACGCGACCCTGTAGCACAAGTACCTTAGCTTTCGTCTCCCTTGTACTTCATTAGTACTAGGCCCTTGCTCAATTCATCTTTTCTCTTTGCGATCCTTGTCCACCTCGTCCTTATGACTTGGCAACCCTTGACCCTGGTCTCATTGACTAGGCGAACCCTTGACAGAGTGCTATACGATACGCCCTCCTCCCTTTCATACTTGACCTCCTGACTCGGCCTAGTCTTTCAAGGGCTACTCGTTGACCTACCCGGTCAATGCATAACAAAAGACGAAAGCTTCTCCAACGCAACTAGTATTCACTAGCTCGCTCCCAATGACATCACGTCACAACCACCTCGACCCCCACAGCCCATAGTCAACTCCTCTTGGTGGTCTCCACACACCAACCAAGCCCTAGCTCAGTCTTCTTCTGATAACGACGAAGACTCTCACTCAAACACAGACTCCGACTCCAGTATTACCCCTTCGAACACCACTGCTGATCAACTAGCCACAGCCCTTAGCCACGCTCTATCGGCTCAAGCCTCAATACCTTGCATACCCACACCCCCATCTCCACTCCCAGTCCATCGACATCTCACATTTTCCCCTGTTAACACCTCTACCCCAGCACCAGCCATGTCCAGCGCAGCCAAACCCATTGAACTCCATCTCAGCACCCTGGAGCACTTTGACGGTGACTATCGAAAAGCTCTACTATGGCTTAACACGGTCATGTTCTACCTCGCCATTAATGAGGATGTCTACAACACCTCCATGAAGAAAATCGCCTTTGCCCTCTTGTTCATGACCAAGGGCTCTGCTGCAACGTGGGCCCAGAATTTCCGCCTCAAGGCGTACGATGCTGCCACCGGTGCCATCGACATGGGCACCTACCAGAACTTCCTCAAGGCATTCCATGAGTCCTACCAAAACCACCAAGTCGTGGCCAATGCCATTAGCTGGCTTGCCACCACCCACATGACCCTCAACAAGAAGAAGGAATATGAACCTTCGATCCAAGAATACAACACACAGTTCGCGACAAAGAAATCCGAAGCAGAAATCACTAAAAACCAAGTTCTCATCAGCTACTATGCTGCCACCATCCCTATCTCCATCATGCACCACATCTACGGAATGGAGAAAGTCCCCACCACAGTCGAAGAATGGATGATGTGAGCTGCCGTGTTTATCTCGCAACATGAACAAGCCAACCATGTGGCTCAATAATCCCTTAGACTGCATCAGTTCCAGCCTTTTCATGCAACTCACACCACCCCCACTAGGGATCCAAATGCCATGGATGTAGACACCGTCTGCATCAACAAACTCACTCCCGAAGAACGAAAGAGGTGCTTCGACCTCAACCTCTGTTTCCAGTGCCGACAACCCGGCCATCGAACCAATGCATGCCCCAAATACAGCAAGAACGCTTCCTCCCCTCCAACGACAAAGAAGACTTGTGGGATTGCCTCATACACGCCATGTGTTGAGAAACTCATCGACCTGGCAGATGAAGACGAGGGGACAGCCACCATTGGTAGAACACAGGGTTTTTAAAAAGGGGATTGCTTAAGAGACGTAGCTCTCCCCCTTCTCCTCCAGTGTACACTAAAGTAGAGGAAATCAATAGACACTCATTGTCTCTACTGGTCAATCTACTTGTATCCACCAAACGAAGCGTCAACACTACTGCCCTCGTCAACAGTGGGGCAGAAATCAACTGCATTGATTGGCATTTCGCCAAATGAAACAATATCCCTCTCACTCGCCAATGTAGACTCCTCTTCAAACAAGCAGGGAACTGCTAAATACGGAGCCGACATATACCTCACCATCGGCGACATCATGCACAAGGTACACTTTGTGGTGATCCACTGCGGATCCAACAACCTTATCCTTGATGCACCGTGGCTGCATAAAATCAACCCTAGAATTAACTGGGCCACCAAGGTGGTCAAAATCAAATGGTCCATGGACCAGTCTCGGAATTACACCTGGCTGCATTCTCACATCCCTGTCAAACCCCTTCCGACCAGAGAAATCCACATCGCCTGCGAAGAAACCCCCCACTTCCTTAGGTACCTCCATTGTTGTCAACCAGAAGAGCAGGTAAACCACAACGTCCAAGCTCTCAACCAAATCAAAAAAGTAGGACAACGATTCGTCAGGGCCACAATGTCCACCAACCTCGCCATTGAAGCTCTCCAGAACAAACCAAAGGTCACACTCCCCGACAGGTATAGTGCATTCCAGGACATCTTCGCCAAACCCACTGGCAATCAGCTTCCTCCCTCACGGTCATACGATCATGAGATCCACCTCTGCGACACTTTCAAACCCAGGATTAGCAAGATCTATCCTCTGAACCCCGAGGAACAGATCACGATAAAGGGGTTTATCGACGAAAACCTGAAAGCCGGCAAGATTCAACCATCGAAATCCCTGCAGGCCTCACCCTTCTTCTTCATTAAAAAGAAGGATGGCAAGCTCCACCCCTGCCAGGACTACCAATACGTCAACGAACATACCGTTCACGACGCATACCCACTCCCTCTCATCTCGGATCTTATGGACAAACTAAAGAACGCCAAGGTGTTCACTAAATTCGACGTTCGTTGGGGATACAACAACGTCCGAATCAAAGAAGGACACCAATGGAAAGCCGCCTTTATCACCCACAAAGATCTCTACGAACCTACAGTCATGTTCTTCAGCCTCTCCAACTCCCCAGCCACGTTTCAATGATTCATGAATGAATCCTTCGTGGACCTTATAGCTGAAGGATGGCTGGTAATTTACATGGACGACTTACTGATCTTCTCCCCCGACCAGGAAACCCACGACGAATGGACATGTCATGTCCTTGAACACATGCGACAACTCAACCTTCAACTTAAACTCGAGAAGTGCAACTTCAACAAATCTGAAGTCGATTATCTCGGTATGGTTGTCAAACCCGGGCAAATTGCAATGGACCCGATCAAACTCGACAGTATCGCCAAGTGGCCCCAACCTCAATCCGTAAAAGAAGTGAGGTCATTCCTGGGGTTCACTAATTTCTACCACAGATTCATCCCCGACTATTCCATAATCGTCAGACCCTTGATAGAACTGATGAAGAAAACCCAACCATGGAAGTGGACGGACATGTGCATGAAGACCTTCGACGCCTTTAAAGAACTGTTCCTCACCAAACCGGTACTCACCTTTCCCGACCTCTCCAAACCCTTCATCATAACCACCAACACCTCCCTCCATGCCATGGGTGCTGTCCTCTCCCAGCAAGGGAACGACGGGCAACTCCACCCGTGTTCCTACATCTTCCAAGTGTTCTCCCCGGCAGAATGCAACTATGACATTTACAACCGTGAACTCCTTGCCATCATCCAGGCTCTGAAAATGTGGCGACATTACCTGCAGGGAACTGGACACACCACCACTGTGTTCACCAACCACAAAAACCTCACATACTTCCACAAGGCCCAAAAGCTTAACTGTCGACAAGCCAGATGGCTCCTCGACCTTGCCAACTTTGACTTTCGACTCCAGCACACCCCTGGTGCCACCCTTGCCGCTCCAGACACCCTATCCTGCCAACCTGACCATGTCATGCCTAACTCCAATAATAAACAGGTTACGCTCCTACCCTCTTCCCTGTTCATCAACCTCATCGATACCGACCTCTCAACCCGCATTCGGGAGCAAATGGTGAAAGACCCATTCGCCACGGACCTCTTAAACTGTCTCGACCCCTCAACTCCCCTCCACCTTCGCCCTCACCTCAGGTCGTTCCAACAGCGGGACGGCCTCCTCTCCTATCAACAGAGGCTGTACATTCCTCCGGAAGTACGACCACTCATTTTACAGCGGTGCCATGACCATGAGTCCACAGGACATCCTGGCCTTCAGAAAATGCTTGCCCTCCTTACCCAACATTATTGGTGGCCCGGGATGGCAATCGCAGCATGCAATTACGTCTGCCACTGCGTCCCTTGCCAGGCCAACAAGGCCAACACACATCCCACCTCACCTCCGTTGCACCCCATTGCTTCGGAATGCAACTGTCCCTTTCAACAGATCAGCGTCGACTTAATCACTGACCTTCCCTCCATGCAGGGTTTCGATTCCCTTATGGTCGTGGTCGACCATGGCCTTACGAAGGGGGTAATTCTCTGCCCCACCAAGAAATCCGCCACCACAGCCGACATCGCCACTCTCTTTTTCAACTCAGTCTATAGACGATTCGGACTTTACGACAAAATCATATCAGATCGAGGCCCACAATTCACCTCCAACTTCACAAGAGCCCTCAGAAAACTCCTCAAGTACGATTTGGCACTGTCCACGGCATATCACCCACAGACAGACGGTCAAACTGAAAGAGTTAATCAAGAAATGGAGATCTACTTGCAGATCTACTGCAGAAATCACCCCACAAGCTGGATAGAAAACATCATACATGCCGAATTCGCCCACAACCACCACCCCCACTCAGTAACGGGGAAATCCCCTTTCTTCCTCCTTATGGGCTTCGAGCCTAGACCTCTCCCCGAAATTCCCCTCACCACAGACAACCCCACAGCTGATGAACGCATCAAAAACCTCATCGAAGCACGAAACAAAGCCAACATGGCTCATGACCTAGCCTGTATGTGCATGCAAAACCAGAACACGCATGCATACAAACCCTTCAGGAAAGGAGACCAAGTATGGCTAGAGGCCACTAACCTGAAATGACAGGTGACAAACCTCAAATTTGCACCAAAACAAGAAAGGCCGTTTACGGTCACCGACGTCATATTCCCAGTCGCGTTCAGATTGTGGCTCCCCAAGATGTGGAAAATCCATCCTGTCTTCCACGCTTCACTCCTGTCTCCATTTAGAACTGACGGAACAAACCCTGTTCCACCACCTCCTGATTTAATAGACAGAGAGGAAGAATATGAAATAGAACGGATCTGGAAACACCATAGAAAACCATCCTTCCATTCATTCCTGATCCGCTGGAAAGGATACAGATCAGAGGATGACTCATGGGTCCCAGAAAAGGAGCTGTTGCATGCCCAACGACTCCTCACCAACTACAAAAGGTGACACCATCTCTAACTCACCCCAGAACGCTCCCTTCCTACCCACCACATTCTACTCTCTCGCCCTACGCTTCGTGTCTATGTCCACCTACCCCACCAATGAAAACAATCATGCCACTACTCAGAACCCGTCATTACGACTGGAGAGTCCCCAGCCTGGAGCTGGTTTTGATATGTTGCCATTATTTTCTTCTTTTCCTTAGAGTTCTACATCTGCAACCATCCTGTCATCAAATCAGGCGACAGCAGATGATTATTTTAACCCTGCTTTTGATTCTACTCTGCGAAGCGGAACCCTTTCTGTAGACTTACCCCTTTATGCCTACAGAATGCATGCTGGCCAGCATGATGTCAACTATGCCCTTCGAATCTGCGCGTTCACCCAGGATGCCTGCCTTACCATCCCTATCGAAGCCCACCTCGATATGGGATCCCCCCTCCAGTCTCTCTATATGGTGTTCCTAGCCCTACAATGCCTACGCATGGGCTCATCCCGCACCCACAACAATGCCAATGCCATATGCACGTTCCTCATTTCCATCATGAGCTCGGTCGCCATCTCCCTCAAGAACTCCCTTCTTGAGATGGCCTACCAAATGGAGTTTGGAGAATTCCTCAATGGGTTGGACGAATACCTCCGCAACCTCGCTAACGCAGGGACAGCAGACCCCACTACATCCCCCACATCCACTCTCAACAACGATGCATTAACCTTTGATGAGTTAATGATCATAGAGCGACTCGAAACCTACTGGACCAGCACGCAAGGCCACGTGGTCCTCCCACCATCACACCCCCACTACAACGAAGCATGCTTCCAGTGTCACCGCCTCAGGCATGTCCGTGTCAACTGCCCGGTCTATCAGTGCCCGTTCTGCATGTTGTGGCAACCCGGCCACACCCAAGAAAGATGCATGCTCCATCGCTCTACCATCTTACCCGTAGACTGCACCACCACACGATCCCCCACTCCTTCCACGTCTACCTTGTCCCACAACTCCTCCAACCCCGCATCCATTATGCATTCACCTGTCCACTGCACTCGACGAAACTGTGGACACACTTGTACCGCACACCACACCCCGCCGGTGCATGTCCCACCTCCCCGGTTTATAGACACCCCTGCTGTGTTCGGCGATTCCTCAGACCACGGGGATGACATCTACAATGATGTTGCCTACAGTAACATGACCGGGTCTCCAGTCAACGAATCCACATCCTACAGTTGGGCATAGAAGACTCGTGTGGTCACTCGCAGGCTAAATGGGGGGTAATGTTACATTTTTCTCTTTCTCGCTACATGCACTATGCTCTACTTTAGACTATGCGACACCAATGTGTCACCTTCATCTCTCTCTCTCGTCTCGGGTGCTGACTTCTTCAACCAACCCTTCGCCCAGCTGTGCTTCTCTTTCTGCTCTTCACCTCTATGCACAGTATGATTCTCTTTCGTCAGCACTCCTTGTTCATTATCTTGTCATAACCTTGCCATAGCCTTACCATCGCTCCCCTTACGCCATTGGTTACCACAACCATGGGAGCTCTCATTACGCTATTGGCTACCTTTACTATGATACATTCTCATGATCTCTTTACACTATTGGCTACCACTGGTGTGGTAGCTCTACTTATGCTATTGGTTACCATTACTCGGGTATACTCTCATGCCTGCCCTTAACCAGGGTTCAGGGCACCCTATGAGTACTTATACGTGACCCCATAGCACAAGTACCTTAGCTTTCATCTCTCTTGTACTTCATTAGTACTAGGCCCTTGCTCAATTCATCTTTTCTCTTTGCGATCCTTGTCCGCCTTGTCCTTACGACTTGGCAACCCTTGACCCTGGTCTCATTGACTAGGCGAACCCTTGATGGAGTGCTATACGATACGCCCTCCTCCCTTTTGTACTTGACCCCCTAACTCAGCCTAGTCTTTCAAGGGCTACTTGTTGACCTACCTGGTCAACGCATAACACAATCTAGGGTTGCTTTGATGAACTGCATCCACATTGCATTGTGGTTAAGGGTATTGACCTGATAATAGATAGGATGATCAATTAACCTTTTGAAAAGCAACAGAGCATGTTCATTAGAAATTTCTGCTTCTTCTGACATAATTTTGAAATGATTTATCCATTTGAACATATTTCTTTCATTCTGATGGAATTGTTCTAATCTGGATAATGTTTCATGTGCTAAGACATCAACACGAAACTGCTTCTTGATTCTTTCTTTAAGGCCTTCCCAGTTAGGCCAGGCTGCATTGCCCCTTTCTCCTAAATTATTATTGTGGGCATCATAAGTGTGTTCTTTCTCTCCTTTCATACATTCTTTAATTAGGAGTCTTGCAAATAGTTGCACATTGATTCCTTCAAAGCAGAAGAGTACTGCAATTGTTCTAAGCTTATCTGACCCCCACTGTTGCATAGAGCACCATAGTTTCATGTGCACAAGCCATAAATGAAGTGTTTCATGTTTGCCATTCCATTTCTCAGAATCAGCAATCCTTTTTAGTGACATCTTTAGCATTAGCTTGTGCATTGATATTAAGAGTTAGTTGAGTGAGGTGGGTGAGGACATCAGTGAGCTGTTGGGAGGTAGACATCTCAATAGGTGCTGGGGATGAAGGAGGAGAGTAGTGGGTTGTAGTGGATCCTAATAATGAATTATCAGGTTCAGGAGTACCCCTATATTTGGTGAAAGGATTGAAGTGCATATTGGATAAGAGTGACTAAGCTACAGGGCCTAGTGACCTAAGGGTGTATGGGCAAGAATGAAGATTATAGCAACATTTAGTGGAGTATACAAGAATCTTTTTCTTATGCTCAACCTTCTTCTTTTTTAAGGCTCTGAGCTTGGTTTCATAATGTGTGACCTTGGCTTCTATCTTAGCAAGCCGTTCTTCTTCTCTATGCTCAAAGTATTTCTGCCTAACTATCGTAAACTTAGCTTTCAAACACCACCTGATCCACTCTTGGCTGAACTCAGTAGGTTCAGATAAAACATATCTGATAACATTTGTGAGATCTTCATGGGAGAATGGGTTAGAGTAGTCAATATAGTCATAAAAGTGTTCAGGGATAGGAGTGGGAGAGTTGGGTACAATGGGTTCAACTATTTCTTCTGGCCACCCTAAAAAAGATGTAGCCTCAAGGGGATAGTGCAAGTATGGGCCAAGCTCAATGTTCCCTTGGACCAGATGGTCATTAGGGTCTATGGAGTGGCACAAAAGGGAGTAATCAGATAGAGGGGTAGACACTAATCAACAAAAACCAGGCATGTAAACAGTCTAATCCAAGTGTTGAGCAATCTAGCAAAATACTATACTTCTTGAGCAATGACAAGGACTTG
Organism: Singerocomus rubriflavus; assembly: GCA_038088835.1. Classification (NCBI taxonomy): domain Eukaryota; kingdom Fungi; phylum Basidiomycota; class Agaricomycetes; order Boletales; family Boletaceae; genus Singerocomus; species Singerocomus rubriflavus. Next base: position 3,968 of record JBBPJS010000456.1, on the reverse strand, counting down.
TGCTTTCACAGGTACCATGCAGGGTTCTTCCACACAGACCACACAGATATGAGGACAAAGATAAAGAGGAAATGGTGGAGTAGTGATGAGAGTAGTATTCTTAGGTCTTAACCTACTAGGAGGCAAGTAATCAAATGGATTAGACTAAGGGGCATCAGTTGAAAGTAGACTCTGTATTTATACTACTCTACATTGTGCACAGACCAGGTGACATCATAGATAAGGTGTGAAAAAGAAGAGATGGAGATTAATGCCTCAAGGCATCAAAATGGAAGAGAAGGAAAGAAGTGATGGAAATGAAAAGAAGGCTTCTTTCATAAACAGAGATTAAACAGGCTATGCCCATGAAGCAATCTGCAAGCATGACATCATTGGTCTAGGCCTGATCATGTGATCAGTCATGTGACCTGTCACCTGACCTAGTCATGTGATGAAGATAAGATAAGATGAAGAGATAAGATCAAGAGATAAGATAAAAGAGAAAGATGAAAAGTGTTTAAGAAAGTGTATGAGTTCACAACAACCATGGTCCCTGGTGATGAAGTACTCAAAGTCCTCAATAAGACTATAAAGTGCTTTAGTCCTCAATATGACTATAAAGTGTTTAAATTCTAAGCATGATATAAAACTGCTCTTTCCTCCCTTTCTATAGATTTCAATTTGTTGATCTTATCAACTTTGCTCTGGTATCATGCTCCAGATCCCTCTATTCACCCACCCTGCATGTGATTGTCCTGGACATGACACTAAACTGTTTTCTCTTCCCTTCTTCTGCTTGGTTTACAGATTTGGCAAAATTTCCTTAAATCTTCCTTCATTCATCTATCATTTCTCCCTAGAGAAATGCAATCTGTCATCCCCTCCTGGCCATACACAGAACTCTCATCTCTTACACCTCAAAAGTATGAAACTCTGGGATTTCAAGAAGGTTGGTAATATTTTGATATTCATTTTTGAGTTGGCCTTCAAGTGCTGCCTTCCATTGATGATTGCTTGATTGTCCTGGCCCTCCCATTTTCCTTTATGACTGAATGGTTACTAGTCCTTTATTGGATAGTAATTGTTCAATTCATAACCACAACATGGAACTTCTCTCTTGGCTGTCTAAAATCCAGCCTTGAGAGGGGGGGAAGTGTTATGACATTGCACAACACACTTGTACTTTGTGTTAGCAAGTGTGCACAACTACACCATGCATACTTTGTGTTAGCGCATTGATATAACTTTTCTAGTGCACTGGTTGCACTTTATAATCACATAACCTCTCTGATCACATGACCACTCCTTCCCTTCACACATTATGCCTTCACCTGTCACATTTTCACATCTTTACTCTCTTCAACTCTTCACAACATTTATGATGTCACACTGATCATTTTAGATCTCTTCACACCTCATAGTTAGTGCATGCCTAAAATGCACCTTTCATTCCTTCATCTCCACCTTTCCTGATCAGTATAACATCTCATCTAGATTTCTATTTAGATCATGACTCTGCAGAACCCTTGATGGAATCTCTGCCATGATTACATTCCTGATCATTCACATCTTGTGATAATCTTCCATTTTATAATAAGCCTTGCATTCATATCCACTTTTGTTATGAACTTGACATTGGACTTGTATGATTTCTCTCTTTTCTTTTATCTTATCTTATCTTCCAGCATCACATGACCTTGTCATGTGACTTGTCACCTGACTGATCACATGATCAGTCTAGACCTATGATGTCATCAATAATGTCATGCCTGCAGGAAACCTCATGTTGAGGTCCAGGCTTTTATCTTTCATTTCTATCTCATGAGAGACTTCTTTTCATTTCTGTTTGCTTCTCTTCCATTTCTTTAATCTCTGTCTCTTCTCTTCCATTTGATGGACATGAGGTGTGCTTCCTTTTCACACCTTATCTATGATATCACTTGGTCTGTGCACTCTTTTGTATAGTATATAAAGAGACTGTCTTTGGTTGTTGTCTCTTAGCCTAATCCATTTGGTTACTTGTCCTTCTAGGAAGTGAGACCTAAGGATTACCCTCTCTTTATCTTTTATTCAAACCATCATCAGCATCAGACCACTTAAGAGATCATCATCACATTAGTATAGTTTTTTAGTTTATATCACTTGAATTAGGCTATTTACCTTGCCTGGTCTATCATCAGTGGAAAACTGTTGAACCTCTCCTCTTTTCTTTCAGAACCAAGATCTTCATGAAAGGACACCAACCTCTCATCCACCTTCTCTGTGGTTCTGTTGCAGAACTGAAGAGTTCCATCTACCCAACCACAAACCTAATCAACTCAGTGGATGATCAGGGAATGAACAATGAATCTATATAAGATAGTATTTGTATAGAGGAGTGCTGAACAGCAGGGATGAGGAATGCAGGATAAAGAAGAGGACCAAGGTAGGGACATCTTTATATATAAACTCCAGGACTACTCTTGCAAGTCCTTAATAACCATAGTACTCTTGCAACTAGGTTCTGTCTTTCTCCTAATACTAATATTCTATGGTACTAGCATAATCATGTTCAGCTTCTGGGGCGAGGGTTCCAAGCCTTAGGTAATTGCATGACTGTTCTTCAGGTTGTCATCCTTGAAAGCGAAAATGGTGCCACCATAGATATGAGAGTATGTACGAATACCTCCACATATGTTCCAATGAGAGACATGATGCTACTCATGGCTTAAATATCTGTAATGTCCTATATCTAATATGATAAGACCTGCATGGCAACAATAGCCTCTCAAGATCACAGGTATAACATCAGTACTCTGAACAATAAGGAGTATGTCATGTGATCTTTAGTATTTTCTAGGTTTGATTCTTGGTACAACAAATGGATTCCATACTTGCATAGGTTCTGGGGCTAAACTAGCTGCAGTACAAGTTGGCTTACTGGCCTAAGTTGGTGGTTCAGTACTGTGAGGGACTGATGATGGTTCGATAGAGGAGAGAGGGGGAGAAGTGGCTTTATCTCCAGACATCTCACTCCTAGGGCTCAATGAAGAGGGCTAGGCAAATAACATCCTTTACTTGACTGTTGTCACTAGGCCACCTTGGTAGGTGTTGTGGAACTGAAGAGTTCCATCTACCCAACCACAAACCTAACCAACCTGGCAGATAACTGTTGAGTGACCAGAGAAACACTACAACCCTGCCTATATCCATCACCATAACCTGTCAGGCGATCTGGCATCACCAAGAGAATCCTTGAGCAGTCATGGGTAGAAGAATGCTTGAACAGCAGAGAGGGAATTGGAGAGTGAGGAAAGGGTAATCATCAGCACCTTAACAAACTATTGCATCATCAGTATAGCAATGAACTATTGCACCATGCTCGCATCCTCCTAATACCAGCACCTAAAAGACTGGCATAATCATTGATGACCCTTAAGGCAAGGAGTCCAGGTCTTGAGTAATCATATGGCTATCTCTAGGTTGCCAACCTTAAAAGCTGGTCAGGGGTGCCACCCCATCCTGGGGCATTCCACACAGCACCCAACAGGATCATCTCCAAGCCTGCAGGCAAGAAGGAACAACTAATAAATAACACATGTTAATATGATAAGGACAACTGGCAGCGTATGCCTATGTCATCTGCAGGTATGACATCATCTTAACAATCATGTTGACCATCTTGAGTCACATGGGTTTTCTACAACAGGTTAATGCCCTCACAAAGATGGGCATACTTCACAAAGAGTATCTTCCAAGATGTCTTGACTAGGTTCCGTTTTGACTGAGTCTTGAGCTAGCATGACCACACAGTTATAGATAAAGGAGAGTGGAGGGGAGGATGAGACCACATCCGAGCAATGCCTCACTCCTGGGCAGTCTGAAGACCAGGCAGGTGAATAGCTACTCTTTTACTTGCTGTTCCTTAAACATCACTAGGCCACCTTTGCAGGCAGAGTAGGAGAGGTAAACAAGTGGATTTGGCTGGGGGATAACAGCCCTTGCACAAC
>JBBPJS010000455.1:0-16562 GCA_038088835.1 Singerocomus rubriflavus | reverse complement strand
TCTGTAGGGGCTGTGAGCAAAATGCTGCTCATAACTCAGTCAATCAACAGACTGTAGCAGGTGAGCCAGCTGTGTTCTAAAACCAATGAACATGAGGGATTCAAGAAGGTGACAAAAAATGTCATGGAGGTAGAATTGCCTGAGGGCAGGAGAAAGAAAAGGTCTATAGCAGAGGAATAACAGAAGTGGAGGACCCATTGAAAAGATGGAGTGAAATTGGAGGAATGGAGGTAGTAGGTATGCCATACCTCTCAACAAAAAAGGAATCAATAAAATAATGAGTTGAACCAGAGTCTATAAGAGTAGGTGCTGAAGTCAAGAAGAAATGAGAAATGAAAACAAGAGAACAAAGAGAGTTCGGATTGCAAAGAGCAGATGCATTGAGATGTAACTCTGTTAAAGCATGGTCAGGTTCAACACAACTCCCAGTCCATATGAAGTTAAAGGAGTTGTGCTCTATTTTTTCACCTAGAAGGAGGTAGAGCCAGAGGAGGACACTGCTGGGTTAGCAGTAGCAGCCTGAGCCTTTGCAGCTCTAGAGGTTGACTTAGGACAATCTTTGGCAGAATGCCCAGAGTTTCTGCAGAAAAGACATAAGTTGAATTTTAGCCAGCACTGACACTTCTCAGAAAGGAGTTTGCCATTTTTGCCAAGCATTGAAGAGATGGAAGGGTCAGTAGTACTACCCTTATTGTCCTTGTTCCTCATCATGGTCAATATCCACCATCCCATATCCAGAATGGGCTTTTGGAATATTTGTGTGGGCACTCATGATCTACTAAGGAGGTATTGTTACAATTTTCCCTCTTGTAACCTTTGTCATTGTACACTTGACTATGCCCTCAGACTTGTAATGCACCTCTAAGTGCATACTTTGTCCTTCTGGCAAACACCCACACCCCAGACCTGTATTGCACTCCCAACATGCACACTCTCTGACTCATGCTGCACCTTCAAATGCATCCCTCATGACTTACACTGCACTCACTAAGTGCATACCCCTAGACTCATACTACACTCACCAGTGTGTACCTTGTCCCTCAGCTAACCTGGTGACCCCATAACCTCCCAGTCACCTGACTTCCCCATGTGACCCATATCATGTGCCCAAGAGACCCACACACTCATTACATGCAACTTATATGCTTCACATCTCACATCTTGCATCTCACATCCCCAAAGTCTCACCTCTAGCTTGCCCTTAAGTCACACCGAGTTACCCTCATGGTGTACTCTAGTCATGGCCATCAGAACTTCACCTTCTGATCTTCCACTCCATATTCTGATAAGCTTCTCTATTGTTTTTGCTTCCCCATTGTTAATCATTTGCAATCACACAGTCAATGGACTTTCTACCATCTCCTTATGTTTCCCCATTGTTCTTGTGGCACACTGCATCTAGATATGTACCTCCTTTTTTGGCACACCCTATGCACTCCCCTTTGTCCTAGGCTTCTCAGCCTACCCTGTAGTATAGTATGTGTGCCACATCCTTGTGTATATATATCTGAGCACACCATAGATAGTTCCCTAGCTTTGTTCTACCTTTACATGTACCTTCTACCTATGGTACTAGTCCTTAGCTTCCTTGTGCAATTCCAGCACATTGTATTCTTCCTTCATTGGTAGCCACACTATCTCTTGCCACCTCTTGTTGTCCTTCGCCCCTTAGTTGTCTCAACCAATGTCTTACCTACCCAAGAGAAAGTCCTTTATAAAATCTTGCTAAGCAGATTCATTCCTTCATTTCAGGCTAACCTTATTGGCTAGCCTTCCACTAGTAGGCTGGCCAGTAGGCCTTTTCTCATATCCATAGACAGGCCTGTTGGCCTTTCCTTAGCTTCTCATTCCCAATACCTGTTAGAAGATACTTAAGGTTCTGCAACTGAGGCCCTACCTGGGCCTGGTTGTAACAGCAATCTGGAAACAGCCATGTGATTACCCAAATACTGGAACTCTCAACCTAAAGTACAAACATAATTATGCAATACTGTTGAGCAACCAAGCAAAACACATAACCCTGCCTATATCCATCACCTATAACCCATCAAGCGATCTGGCATCACCAAGAGAATTCTAGAGAGAGTCTGGAAGAAAGAGTGCTAAACAGCAGAGAGGGGAATCAGAAAGGGAGGAAAGGGTGATCATACAACACCTTGATGAACTCTTGCATTGTCAGTATCACCAAGCACTATTGCAGCTGGTGCACATCCTCCTAATACCATAACCTTTGAGTATGGCATAATTGTGGTCAAGCCATGGGATGAGGAGTCAGGCTTTTGGATAATCACATTGCTATCTCCAGATTGCAACCCTTGAAAGCTGATCAGGGGTGCCACTCCACCTTGGGGAGTACCACACAGCATCCCAATGAGATCATCCCCAAGCCTGCAGGTAAGAAGGAACAACTATAAATACCAATGGTCAATATAATAAAGGAAGCCAGCAGTGTACACCTGTTGTGGAACCGAAGAGTTCTGTCTACCCAACCACAAACCTAACCAACCCAGCAGATGACCAGGGAATGAACGATGAATCTGTACAAGATAATATCTGAATAGAAGAGAGTGCTGGACAGTAGGGATGAGGGATATGGGATAAAGGAGAGAACTAAGGTAGGAACATCTTCAGATATGAACTCCAGGACTACTCTTGCAAGTCCTTGATAACCAATGAACTATTGCATCATGGTTCTGTCTTCCTCCTAACACTATAATCTAATGTTGATAGCGTAATTGTGTTCAGCTCTTGGGGCAAGGGTTTCAAGCCTTGGGTAATTGCATAGCTGTTACCAGGTTGCTATCCTTGAGAATGAGGGTGGTGTCACTGTAGATATGTGGATATGTTCTATAACCCCAATGTATGTTCCAACAAGGAGTGCTGTGTCACTCATGGCTTAAATATCTGTACTGGTTGATTCGTAATATGATAAGGGTTAACAGTAGTGAAAGCTTTTATAACCCACAGGTATAACATCATGGGACATTACAATGGAGTTCCAGTCATGTGGTCTTTAATAGTTTCTGGTACTGTGGTTCTTCCAATGAATGTCTTCTGTACTTGCAAAGGTTCTGGGTTCTGAACTAGCTGAGGTATGAGCTTGCTAGCTGGCCATAATGTTGGTGGTTTAGTGGTGCTAGAATTGATATGATGGAACAATAAAGGATAAAGGGGAGGGTTAGCTTTATCTTCAGACTGCCTCACTCCTAGGGATCTAATGAAGGACCAGTAGGTGAATAGCTGTCCCTTACTTAGTCTTAACTTCACTAGGCCACCACTAAGGGTAGGGTAGGAGAGGTAACAAGTGGATTAGGCTGGGGGAACAGCCTGTACTCATAACCCCTTATATATGTTACAGGATAGAGCACAGACCAAGCTGTGTCCAGAGTCTAGGGTATATGCTATTAGTGCTATTGGCTATACTATATGAAAGGGTAGAGTTCATGAGATAAACGTTAGGCATTCATATGGTGGAGAAATGGAAGAGCAGATATAAATGCAGGGTTTAATATAGTGTGGGATGATCGATCACAAGGTGTGACTGATTGGAGAAGGGATCATGGCAGAGATTCATCTAGGATCTTGCAGGGTTCATGAAGTGATCGTACTGATTGGAGGGAATGATGGAGATAAAGGAAGTGGGATTGAGATCAGAATGGAAGGTGTGATCGGTGATGTCATGAAAAGAGTAAAGAGGTGATAACTGTGATTGTGATCAACGTGAAGGGTGAAGGCATGACAATGTGAAGGGAACGAGGAGGTCACATGATCAGGGAAAGGTCATGAGAAGTACTCATGCATGCAAGCATGGCAGTTATTATACCAAGTATCATACACAATTCATAACAACACCTATGCAACTCACAGGTATAACATCTGTATGTTCTTGCAATAAGACCTTGCATCATGTGAAGTTTCTACATCAGGTTAGGGCCCTCACAAAGATGGGCAATACTTCACAAAGAATGTGGGCTTCAAGTTGTTTTGACCATGACTCATCTTGACCAGGTCTTGAGCTTGCATAATCACACAGAATAAAAATAAAAGAAAAGGAGAATAGATAAGACCACATTCAGGCAATGCCTCACTCCTAGGCAGTTCAAAGACCAGGTGGGCGAATAGCTACCTTGTTACTTGTCTAGCTTGAACATCACTAGGCCACCAATGAAGGTAGAGTAGGTGAGGTGAACAAGTGGATTTGGCTGGGGGGACACCAGCCCTTGCACAACCCCTTATATACAGTACAAGAAGGTGCACAGACCAAGCTGTGACCTGTGGTCTAGGATATATGCTATTAAGGCTATTGATAGATAAGGTAAAGGTAAGAGTCCATGAGGGAAACATTAGGTATTCATATGGAATGGGAAAATAAAAAGTGGATATGAATACTGTGCTTACTAGTAGAATGGAAGATCAATCACAAGATGTAAAGATCTGGAATAGTGATCATGGCAGAGATCATCAAGATTCTGCAGGGTTGTGATCTAGATGATCAATCTAGATGAGAGATCATACTGATCAAAAGAAAAGGGCAGAGATAAGAAAGGTAAGAACACCTTGAGGATGTGGGAGAGAATCTAAATAATTGATTGGGGGTCATGAGAGTCATGAAAGAAAAGAGGAGGGGTTTAGGATGTGGAGCACATGATGAGAGAGTAATGATGTAAAGAGGGAACAAAGTAGTCACATGACCAGAGAAGATAAGATAATAGATAATTGTATCCATGTGCTAACACAAAGTATGCAGAGTATAGTCATGCACACACTTGATGACACAAAATACAAGGTGTGGTTGCAATATCATAACAAATACTCATTAGAATATCATATTAGAAGAAAGATAGCATATCATTGCAAGAGTATGATATTAAAAAGGACTTGCAAGAGTAGTTCTGGAGTTTATCCCTAAAGATAGTCCACCTCAGTCCTCTTCTTATCCTGTTCCCCCTTTCTGCTGTTCAAGCACTCTTCACATCTGAACACTTAGGTTAAGCTCCATACCAAAATCTCTGGTTGTCCACCAGGTTGATTGGTTAGATTGGTAGTGTAGCATAACTCAATGGTTCTGCAACAATATCAGACTTTTTCAAGTGCTAGCAGACTGTCTTAGAGTTAAAAGATTGGTTAATAATGTTGAAAAGAGTTTTGGCAATCTAAACAGCAGTTTCTGCCTTGCCACTAAAAAAAAATAAATGCCATATTGAATATTAATAGGAGAAAATTTGAATAGGTGACTATTAGAGGACTTTTCTAGGTTTGGGCACTCTTTAAAGCAAAGCCTAGAGACAGTAGAGACATTGAGGCCCATATAAAAGGCAATAGAGTGGGTAGAATATTCAGCATAAAGCTAAGCCAGAATAGTAGCTTTTTAATCAATAAAAAGAGATTTGATGATAGTAAAAGTAGGAAAAAAGGAGTGTGGGAGCTGTTTGAAACTCAGACATAGTATATCTTTGTTTATAGTATCAAACAAATGCAAATATTCACATATATACATGAAATCTCATGCTTAATTTGAAGTGAATAAATCATTGCAATGAGGTTACTATTTTATAATGGCTATATCTCAGCAGGCCCTAAGTGGAATGACATGACCTAGGGGGTAATTTTGTAGCCAAGAGCATGTACATTAATTCATCTCATCAACACTAAGCATAATTCCCACATATAATTGCAATATGCTTCATATATTGAATTAAGGTCAAATATTGCAATAGTTTTTTCACTCATTGTAGCACATTACTATTCTTATACAGTATACATAGCCAGGAGAAATAGCCAGGAGGGGAAAACACTGAATGTCACAAATTCCTAAAGTAAATGTGTTATAGAGATAGTGGACATCACTTGAGGGGCTAATGTAATCACACTATGAGGTGTGTTGTGATATATTACTCTAGCCCAGCAAGGAGAATCCCACCTCCCTGAGCTAATATATCACAGTGATGTACCACTTTTCTGTGCTAGTTAGCATCTAGTGATGCATCATTATGGCTGATACTAATGACCAGTTGCAGTCAGTGGGTAGTTTTGTGAAAATCCCACTTCCTCACCTGTTATAATGGTATGTGGTTATACATTACATTTATCCACTTTCGCAGCTATACCGCAAGTACTCATGAGGTTGAACGAGTTGATTCTGGTTTCCAACCGTTTGAGATCATCAAATCTTGCCAGTATCACTCCACGTGCAAGGCTGGGGTTTGACATATTCTGTTGTCCGTCTGGGTTAGCATGAAAACTAGCACTCAAGGACTTGGTAGTTATTCATCAGCTATAATTTTAATTAATGATACTGATGAATCTTGCTCCTTGCCATGGTCAGGAAGGAGTGAATGCGTGCGGAATGCGGACTGCCGCGACCTTCTACCCGAGTTCTGCATGCAGGCGGACTTTGAATATACATCTCCGACTGAAATCCGACAAAGTAGGCGGTCTAAACCGTTGTCATGGTTAGTCTCATCCAGGAGGATTCAATATGACTGACTGGCTTGAGGCCTGGCTCAAGCAGACGGTGGCATGCGTATCGCGAGATGAGCGTGGAAACAACCCAGATACGAAACCCAAATATCTCTTGCTTCGTCTGCACGCTTGACATCTCTACGTTTCAACGCCACCGCGCTTCCTTGTACGTATTAATCAATATTTTGTGTCTGGAAGCATGGCGAGCACAGTCCTCTGTTCTCTGACGTTTCTTTGGGACCGCTCGGCCATCAAGATCTCATTGTTCGCCACCTATCAGAGCTGCAGCAAAACGACCGCATGATCAGTAGACACCGCCCTCATGATATCCGGAACTGCAACTCATGAGGTCGACCCGCTATACAGGAAGGCACAAAGGGAAAGTCCAATGCTGCCATGATGGTTTGTCGTATTGTCTAGTCAAACTGCAGATCGAGTTGAAATTCCAAGGAAGAGGCGACTGTCAAGTGCCTGCTGGAAAAAGGGACTCCGCGTTTTAATATTCCTGTTGGCATGCCAAACTGGATTCCCGTGCCACTGCCCTGGAGCCGACCAGGCATCCTCTCCTTTCTTCCGCACCGTCACTCTGAACGTCGCAGGGAGTGGACGCTAATTCGAAACCCCCCCCCCTGAGACACTGACTCCGATGTCAAGTTGTCTCTTGATGTTATTTTGTATTGCATTCATCATTCGTTTCACACACTAGTCCACGAACCAAGATATAACAGACACACTGTAGTGGTGCAACAACTTCGACGTGCTTTTAACCCGAACTATCCCCTGACGTATTTGTATCTACCACGTCCAGGTGAGGATTCACGTATGGGCTGTGCACATCTGATGGTCGCTCACCGTTGTGCAACTGCAGGCCATAAAGAATGACGCAGAAAGACCTCTGCAGGTCCCTCAGCTCGCCGTCTGCACTCCAGCAGCTAGTTTCCCCCAGCCCAGGACTCTCTGGGTCCCCCAGAGTTACCATTTCCAACACTGAACACCCTCAGCGGTCACTATCGAGACCTGCCTCCCCCTGGAAAACTGGTGTAGGATTAGCGGGATATGCAAAGCCAGGAACTTGGACCACTGGTGACAATTATCTTCCTCGTGCCAAACCCCCTCCGCCGCTGAAACCCATCAAACGTCGACGAAATCGTGACGAAGTCACTACAGACACTCCGCATTCAACAACATCCGGACAACCGTCCACACCTCGCCCCACGTCTTCTTCACAATTGTCGAAATCGCGTGCGACGATAACTCGTGCGCGGCGATCGAGTCTGGACATGCCAGTTCTTGATATATCGGCTGGGCCCAGCAACAGGCGCGCTGTTCAGCGTACATTGACGCTGCCAAACACTCCGTTGACCACTGCCTTGGATGCATCCGATATCTCGTTTACGCCAACCAAGTTCAGACCCAACTTGAATTGGCTTCCTCCCAGAAGTTGGGCGGGACTGTCTGGGTATGCATCATCAGATGAGGGCGACAGGCCAAGATCGGCTGGAGGTCGCCCGTTCGGCGGAAAGAAAAGGATCGAGAACGCCTCATGGAGGAGTCGCATGCACGCCCCCGCTGCGCTTGGCCGCGCTTGGTCACTCAAGCTCCTGAGGCGGAGTCACTCTGCCAACGTCGGAGAGTCAGAGGAAGACACAAAAGGTGTCAAGGTGACGATAGAACGCTACCAACATCAAGGATGGCATGAGAATCGAGAGAGTGACGCCGTCCCAATACTAAACCTGAGGACTGAGGCTCTAGCGGGAAAGCAGTGCCATGGTGAGACGGGATTATAATCATTGGATGCAGCGTTGTTAAGTGAGGGTAATTACCATGCAACCTGGAGAAGGTGCCCCATGTAGGATGTTAGGAGCGACCAATGTCGGCACAACAAGAGACTTGGGCATTTTTTTGTGCATTGAGCCAGGAGAAGATCGCTCCTTGATATGATGCATTGTCAGAAAATATGAATGTGTACTATTATTCCAGGCACCATGAACAAGGCTCTTAGTCGTACTATGTCTTATGAGCAAGCTGGACATTGTATTCTAACACGCCACATCTGCCGAAGGGAATCGTGTCGCGTGATTGCATCGATGCCTATCAAGCAGACAACGCCAAATGTTGATATTGTTTTTTTGCTTCAGAGTGGCGATGGGTGCACCAGTCGGGCAGCGCTCACAGCCTCGAGTGGCGGCGCACCAGTGACCGCATTGCTTGCGCCGTAATCGGTCAATTCCGGGTGTCAGGCACAGCAATCGTCGGTCAACGCAGCAGGAACGGTCAATCGACTGTGCGCAGCGGGTGGAACAAAAGGTCACAACGGGAACAATAAGAGTGAGGAAATAAAATGGATGGACCTAAGGGGTGGTGAGTAAAAACTGATAGATCCCATCAATAGCCTGCCATCGACTCAGGATTCGGCGATCACCGTGCGTTGGACAAGTATGGGTGTCTCGGAGGAACCCTTTCTTTGTGATTGGCGGGCGTCTGCTGAATTGAGCTCAAACTGGAGGTCAACGGCGATTACGTAAGTTTGTTGGCTCACAGAGAAGGCCCATTCAAGATGTGGCGAAATGCAGTACACACCCCGGTGGATGGTGGAGTCCAAAAGCACCGAATACTGGGTATCCGAGACGGGCAGGACCTGGACCGCGGGGCTTGAGTGCCTTAAGTGTTGGGGCGGCCGAGTCAGAGACAAGCTTCATAGGGTGCGTTGGAACGCGCCGGTGGAATTGCGGTGATCGGAATAAAGAAGATTAATTCAAGGTTCAAAATGAAAATGACTCTGCTGTAAAGACGGCGACGTTTTACAATAACCTTGGCCATTCAGTACCAGCTTCCGAAAAATATATTGGTGCTCTGTAGGGCCCCTAAGCAAGAGGAAGTATTTTACATAAGTAACTCCCACGGGTGATGCTGCGTGTGAAGTGCTCCAACTCGTGGAATTTACGCACAGATATGTTGCGGTGGCGCATGGCTCCCTCACTCGCCCCCCGGTTTCCCCGGACCGCATCGTTTTATGGACCGCTAAACAGAGAAAATCTCGCTTATTAGCTGCACAGGGTCATGCGACCGAATTCGAACGTGACTCTTGGGGTGAATAATTTAAACGGACACTGTCCGAGAATGGTATGTCTTGTTTTCCTCCAGCAGGTGACTCCTTCCAGCCCTTCTCTGGCCTCATCCGCATCGACACGGCGAGTTGTTGCGGTTCGTGTCGTGGGCTACGTACAGACGCTCTGGGAGCTATGTAGACAGCCTCGGGTCCTCTTGGCCACGGCGACCACCCTTTCCCGCGCCTTTAGCGCTCTTGATTGCTGTGCCATCAAAGCGGTGTACAGCTAGGACTACCGAACGGCATCCTGCGCCTTCTCCGCGCGTTGGACGCTTCGGTGAGCAAATCATTACATCGGAGCCTGACAGGTCATCGATCCCCCGCATTGAAGGTGGAAATCCACTGCCTCGTCGCCTATCGTACCTCCGCCCTCGTAGTCCTTGCACCAGTGCATCGCCCCCGAGAACAAGACTCCACACGACGTCATGTCGAGCGTGTTAACGTGATGCACTGGAAAGTTTATCATAATAAATTCTGGGAACTTTCGATTTATACATTTCATCATGGCATCCTCATTCGTCCAAGCATCATCGGGAAGGGTGCCCGATTATTTAAAGCGTTCATTGTGTCTGCTACTGCATGTCCCCCCTTGTCTAACACCCCCATCCACCATGTCCTCGCATGAAGAGTAAGTGTTCATTGGGTATTGGATACAAAGACGTTGATAACCTTGTATAGCCCGTATTATTATTCCGACACGAGTCCTATTTATGAAGCCAGCTCAGATCCCTCCATGCCACACCAGTTTTGTTACTCGGAACAATCCTGGCCAGTGCCCGCCACACCCGAGGATCAAAGCGGTTATGCTCAACATCAATCCTTGGACCAGGTCGGAAATATACTAGATGCCCACGATGCAGAGGTGTGCTCCTGCTAAAACTGACATCGTCGCAATTTAATCATCCCCCACCTTCTGACCCGCAGGATATGAATTACTCCAACCACCCTCCTCCTGACTACCCTTTACCAAACACCTCATTTCATGACCCTAGTATCGTGACCGATGCTACATATAATAACGTGGGTTCATTCCTCCCTCTAGTACTGCGCTACTTGATGATTTCCGTCATTGTTTAGGACGACATTCGTTTACAGCCCTTCACCAGCATACCCTTCTCTCACGGACATTCTCAGAATCAGTATGGTCACGATCCTTACAATCCAACTTTCCAATATTCCACCCACCCTTCTGCGTGCGATGTACAGCAGATGAGCGGCGGCGGCGGAGACTCTCTTAATATGCATGCTGCACAGAACACTCACACCTCTCAAGCACCCCACGTCTCTACAGGACTTGTATACTCGTACCCGTATATGACACTGCTCCCCTCTTTGGAGCCTGTGTACCAGACCGACGTTCTCTCTGCACGGCCCACAGCGGACAGCTTGACGTTGGGTGTGGTTGACACAGCGAGGGGGCAGTTGCCTAATGCGGGCACAGGACAGGACAGCCACCCATCCCGTGTGGCGACTTCCCCCTCCAACCAGACATCTTCCCCAGGCCCAAGTCGCCTCCTTCCGGAATCACCCGAGAGGCGATTAGTGCCGTCGTCTGCAGATGACAGCAGTTCCGTCAGTCCTGTATTCTAATTCATACGCCATAGTACAGCTCACACAGAAGTAGACAGCACGGCAAGTGGTGCCTCGCCCCGACCGAGCAGGGAGTGTACATTCCACGTCGTCCGATTCGCACATGCGTAGCCGCAGCAATTCAGGCATCCATGAACGCGGCCCTTTGATTCCCCAAGATCGGTATACAACAAGCAGTATTTCACCCTATAACACACCTGATCATCGCCTTATCATTACCTTTGATTTGGAGAATCCAGATCAAACCGGGATCCCAATCGCTGATATTTTGAACAAAGCGGATAGTTTTCATCGTATTCGGGATCGCACGCAGGCCTTTAACCACATGGGGAAGAAGACGTTTACTCTACGTGTTCAGGTGAGTTCGGTGGATTTGAGTAGTGGTCACCTCATGACTAAATGATGGTTCGACGGGGTTCCAGTGGCCTGGATATAGACCCTGGTCCAAGACAATTGCTGCATTAGATTGGACAAAGACGCGTGCTCCTATTACACGTGTGAAACTCGCAGAGGCTGTTGCGACAGGTGTTCGGGATCTGATGGAGGTTAGTTCTAACCAGTATCAAAAGCTGTATATACTGATATCTTCTCGCTAGAAGTACCGCAACGAACAGTACGACCCTGACTACGCGGAATGGAATGTCGGATCCAACGGAATCAAGTTTGACCAGATTTGTCTTGTTGCGCTGCACCACGTGTCGAGGGGCAGTTGGCAACCTGAGCTTCGTTTACTCGAGCCTCGCCGTTGATGCTGCCTTGGTCCACTTTTCCGCTTCCTGGTTTTCTTACGGTTACTAGACCCGATTGACTATACATTCTCTTCTAGCCTCAATATTTATTTTGGCATACGTTGACTATTTTTTTTTCGGCATCTTTGGTAAATTTCTCTTCGGAGGTATGTATCATGAATTGTTGTCTACCCACGTTGAACTCACCCGACTTTACTTTGCTCAAGTGGCCACTGGCACATTCAATTTACGATTTCGCATTACATACCGATTTAGAGGTGGATTCGCATAACATGTCATGAGCATCGTTCATAGTTTAGCATCGTTCACTTGCTGGCTCGCAGTTTCACTTTCCGTTCTTACAACCCACGCATTGATCTGACGGATCTTCATCATAATATAGTGGTTTGCTCTGGAGTGGGCCACTTTTTTTTTTTTAACGTACGTGAAGTACGAGGCCTGTTTCCATTGTACATATTGGATTGTGAGACCGGACTATAGCACTGGAGGCGCTCGCGGAGTTGAAACCCCTTCGCGGATTTGAGTCACTGAGTTGATCGTCCTATCGTACCAGTTGGCCTAAAACCTCTCCTAAAACGACCAGGTGGGGTTTTATCTGTACCACCACCAAGTTTGATCAGCGCCCGTTCACCTTTAAACATCCCAGTGCGACAGCTCGAATTGACAATTATCTCACAGCTTTGACTGGACGATTCTCCAATCACGGTCCAGGCGAGTTGGCCTCGCGTTGATAGTGCAGTCGATGGACGTCCCACCATCTGAGATCGACGCGACGATACGATACTCGTCGCTTGCGTTCACACCCACATCTACTGTTCCGAAATTCGGACTAAGAGTAGGTCAGATCGCACTCACCCGCGATGGTGCTGACGCCGTGTCGATGGGCACGAGGGATAACACGGTGCGCATCACGATAGACACACCCAACATCCTCGTTGGTACCTCTCGCGGTGTCGTACCGCACTTTTCGCGAGACCACACCAAAGAGTCGGATGCGATCCGGTGGATAAATGTCTCGTTTGAGTCCTTGTACGTTGTCGTCGATGCTCTTTTTTATGGATTCTGGACTGATGTCCGATACTTTTCTGCCGGGTTCCTGTAGCCTGGAACAAGTTCCCCCGATTCCGACATTGCAGGATGGTCCGAATCCGTTGTACACATTCTTGGGGTTCGACAAGAATCGGCACATCACATCCCTTTGCCTTCGCGATCCTCTTGACATACGGGAGATGCCGCCAAACGGAAACACGCACGTGTCTGCGAACTGTGTGCGGGGTGTTAAGAAGGTCTGCCACTGTCCTTGGTGAAACCAGTGTCGTCTGATGACGGTGCCGACGACCGACGTTTAAATTGGGGCATACTAGGTGACTCTATCGGACTGGAGGAAGTACGTCTACAAGATGCAACCGGACGTTGTCTTTGCGCTCACCGACACACCGTTCACGCCGCCTCCCTATTCTCAGAAGCGCATCACCAAAAGCATCGATCGGAGTGCGGCGTGGGTCGCAGATATACTTCGGCCGCTTTCTGGCGGTGTTGACTCATCTGGATTAGATATGCCTCGACTGTCACGATATCCGCTCAACGTCTTTGTCCACCTGGCAGGCGGAACATCGGTACCCGCACGTAAGGCTTTTGCCTATGGGCTCCGGGAGATACTCCATGGTCCCGAAGCGGATGCGGTTAGGCCGCTCCGATGCCTCGACGAGGGTATCTCTGGCTACGCGTTCGATCTTGCGGCCCTGCGTGGCATTAAACCGACTCCCAACACATCTCGGCATCAAAGCCTCCTTGACGACTATCTCCAACTAGGAGGCCTAGAAATGGTGCGGCATCCCGAAACCGTCGTAGAGGCATCAACCCCGAGTACAACGACGGAGGTCAACTTGACGGTGTCGAGCATCCTACCCATGGAAGCCGAGCCATCTGTGCTACCAAATATCACGTCGCTTCTCAATGCATCGCTCGGGGAGCTTCCCGAACAGAAACCACGCCTCGTGACGGGTACTCGATCACCCCATGAAATGCTCCATCTTATCCAGGACGTAGGCATCGATCTGTTCGACGTCGGATGGGCGATGTACGCTGCCAACGTTGGCGTCGCACTTGACTTTTGTTTTCCGGTGCCTGCAGGTGATACAGTGGTCGGACGGCGGAGTGTGGGCCATAATCTCTACGATTCTGTTTACGCATGTCAGTTTGGGCGTCTTGCAGACGCGCTCGTGGGTGCAGATGAAGGTGCGAATGGGGGAGCTGCGATATGGCAACTTGTCTGCCCGTGTATCGCGTGTTCACCCCGCATGCCGTCTTCCCCCATTCTACACAGTATCGTCGATCAGCAGTCGTATGATACTGCTGCCAACGGTGAAGGAATGGTGCGGTATGCAAAACCGTATAGTCGGGCATACCTCCATCACCTCCTTCATACGCACGAAATGTCTGCGCATACATTCCTCGTGGCACATAATCTCGCAGTAGTCTCAGCATTCTTGGCGGGTGTGAGGCAGGTATGGGCAGAAGGCGAAGACGAGAGCAGAGGCGTTCGGTTTGCACTCGAGGTGAAGAGGTTCAATAGTGCTTACGACGAGTTGGGAGAGCTGTTCATTGCCGCTAAGAAGGACTGGGAGTCTGTGGATAGGGCAAGAGGGAAAGGGAGGCTAGCCAGAGAAAGGGAGAAACAACGTGATTAACAAGACGAGTGACAGTCAGCGGGAACTAGACGTTAGTGCAGTCTCCAACAATACTACCAACTTGCAAAGCGCATGACACGGGATGGTATACGGCAGTCAAGTCGTCGTTGCAACTGTTTGGCAAACATGATAAATATCTGACTTATCATTGAACATTTCACATGGCGAGCGAGGAAATAGAATGTTGGGAATGAAGACTGTTATAATTCTACGCGATGCGACATTTCTATCCTTTGAAAAGCAACGTTCAACGCGTAAGTTGGGCGGAGACGAACAATAGTAAAATTCTACCTCTGGTACCTAACAAGGATCGATGACGCTGCATCTTTGCATGCCTGCACGAATATACTAGTGTGAGCCCGCCTCCCTCGCGATTTGAGCAGCGTATGGGTTCTTTGGATCTTTGGCGTAGGCTTCCGCTGAGAAAAGGTAAACGTCGAGGGAGAAAAAAAGAGGCTAGTGACACGTACAACGAACACCGAGTTCCTGCAATTGACTGACAATGTAATAAGTGATGCCGGAAGCGGCGATAAATGGTGCCAATGGCCGTACGACCTATGTCGGTGACGACCCATGTGGACGCACGAGTTCGTGGCACACGAAAAGGTGGTTGCGTGGAAGAGGCGCAAATAAGGCGCGGCGGCCGGGATACAAGGAGAAGAACAAAGGAAAAAGATGATGTCAGTGATTTCAAGCCGACAGTAAGACGAAGAGACGCACGGGGGTATTGAATCGTCCCCTCCAAAAGAAAATATATTGCAACATATTTCTCTGCTCCTTTTTTTAATATATGTATTCTCTCTTGAAAGGATTGGGTTGAGGAATCGGGTTCGTGGATAGGTCTGGCTTGAAAGGAAGGGCAGTGAGGGATTGGTTTAACGCGGAGGGTCAAATCGGAAGTACTATCCAATACGGGTATGTCGTTCCCAGGTATGTTACCTCTGTCGACCCCTTTTGAGCAGCTCCTCACCAGCCTCACCCACTTGCCATGAAGTACTCGCCACGCACGCATACATCGACTCACTCTCACTCCATGCTCGCACGGAAAGCTGAATCTCTGTCATGTCTTCGAGACATTCGCCAGTTCTCGTCCACAGCGCGCACACATAGGAAGGATATAGACCATTATGCAATCCTCTCTGTTCCAAGGAACGCTACCAAGGCACAAATCAAGGTATTGACCTCCGCCTACCAATTTCCCTCATTAACCACCCTCCATGTAGACAAGCTACTATCAGGTGAGATAATCGACACTGCAAACACATCTCACGCTTACACCGGAGAGGAGCCCAGTTGAGCAAGAAGTATCATCCAGACGTCGCCAAGGACAGTGCTTCACAAGCCAAGTTTCATGCCGTGAGTGACGCGTATGCAGTCCTGGGCGATGACAGAAAACGGTGCGTTCGTCGATCTTGTCGCTTGCTCACATCGTCGTTGCTGAACGCCTCTATAGGCGTGAATATGACCGCTCTCTTGGCTCTCCCCTTCATGCGTTCCATACACCCGGACTACATCCCCAAGCGACAACCACCCGACCCTCTCAACAACCTGGCTTTAGACACTATTGGCCCAACCACCCCAGGAATCGCACACGAGATCCCATGGGCGGTCGTCCCCACGTTGCACGTCATGACTACCTCTACGAACACGCGCGTTCCAGTAATCACGCGCATCAGTCGGGCACAGGGTCACATGTAGATCCGTTCTTGAACCCGATCGTGCAGAGGGCAACGGGTTATCGCCGCGCTGGGTCTGGGGCAGCTGAGCAGCCAAGCAGTCCTCGATCAAACTTTCAACATCACGGATTTCAGAACACTCGTTCTACTCCCTGGACCGCACCGGGTGAGGAGCGAAGGCGTAGTTCGAAGACCAATGATCGTCCGACGCAAGACGAGGCTGCGGCAGAGAGTGGGGTGATGCGTGCGTT
Organism: Singerocomus rubriflavus; assembly: GCA_038088835.1. Lineage (NCBI taxonomy): Eukaryota > Fungi > Basidiomycota > Agaricomycetes > Boletales > Boletaceae > Singerocomus > Singerocomus rubriflavus. The sequence goes on along the minus strand of JBBPJS010000455.1, from coordinate 35 downwards.
TGGGGCATCTGGACTTGTCGGTGCTATCATGCTCG